>JAAALK010000287.1:57144835-57180540 GCA_019279435.1 Zizania palustris | reverse complement strand
ACTTGAAGGATAACTTGCAATTCAAAGCTGAGAATACTTGTAGACAGGAACAACCACTGAATAAAATGAAATTCAGTCATGTGCTAATGTTTCAGAATAATAGCACTATCTCAAAACAGCAGAACTTGAAAATGCAGAAAACACTAGATCAAAACTCTATCAGCCCTTAAAGAACTGAATCTGATGATCTGATTTCAATAAATGACAAAAGAATACTTATACCATTACTTGCATTTTATGCAAAACAAGATGAAATCAGAAATCTAGAACCTATAGAATTTGTTCAAGTAATTCATAATCTTAAGACCCACCCGATCAGCATGAACAAAACCTCCTCACCCTTTTACTCAAACTCAACAGCCGAAACAAAAATCAAAACATTAGGAAAACTGAATGAAATAGATGCACAATACTTACCTGAAGATAGCCATGAATCCTTGAGATGCTTCCTGTGATGGTTGGTCGCTTCAGCAAGGAGTTCTAGTGAAAGCAGAGAGGAAAACAGAACAATCCAGCGCTGAAAAATTCCCTTGGAAATTATGGGCTACAGTCCCGATGTTATTGTTGCTTGTAAGGGCGAAAGCCTCCGAACAGAATACTCTGTGTATTGTGAGCAAAAATCTTATCCAAATGTCCAGCCAAAACATAGGGATGAAGACCTGTTGATGGCAACAAATGGCATTAATGGCTGAGATTGCCAAAATATCAATTTTGGTGATTTGGGCCAAAGATACACATGTCCAGGGTCAGGTTGAAGCCCTACCGGGCCAAAGGTCCATTGGGCCATGAGCTCCAAAAGCCTCTAACCAGCCCACGGCCTTCGGCGAGGAAGCCTTCGGAGGCCCATGCCACCGAAGCTTCGGCCCGAGGAGCAGGCTTCGACGGGCCTGACCAAAGCCCAGTTCGGCAGAGACAGAGTTGGATGTGATTCCGGCTGAGTTTTATCTCTATCCAAGCTGAAAAATACCAGATTCGATCTGAAGTTTGACCCCTATAAATAAAGAGGCGAGACCAGCGTAGAGGGCCCCCCCAACACAAACCAAACCAAAGCCCTAGCTTTGATCGTATTTACTTTACCTTTATTTTTCATGTACCTCTTCGTGGATTTGCCTGGAAGCCCTCCGCCGGCCACTTCGGAACAGTGGTAACCCATGTTACTTCGCTTGTGAAGTATCCGTTAATCTATGTAATAGATTGTTATCGCCTTATTACTTCGCCTGTGAAGTATCCGCTAATCTGTGTAACAGATTGTACCTTCGCTACTAGTGCAACACTTAGTAGAATTCGGTCCTCAGGCCGAATTGGTACTTCAAATCCTCTCTGTTGCAGGTTTCTGAGTTCGGAGCTACTTTGTCGGAGGCATCAAGCCGCAGCCATCTTGGGCCCCTCCAGGCATGTCCAAATCATAGTAGAGAAGCCGGTGTTTGGTCTCACTACCAAAGCCAGTAATGGTGGGCAGGCACACCCTCCAGATCGAACCCCTCTAGACGCCGAAGGTCACTGCGCGCCAAGGATCTGGATCGGAGTACCCTACCGACCAAAGGAGCTGGCACGCCGAAGTCTGTAGGCCGAAGCCTCCTGCACGAAGAAGGCTCCCCGGAGTCCGAACCCTCCGGAGGGCTTCGGCCTAGCACACTCCGAACGGCCACCCCGGTCAGGCTTCGGTAAGAGCTGGAATGGCTCGGGGGGCACCATGAAGTCAGTAATTTAGAGATTTTTTCAGAAGGTGGGCTAGCGAGACCCTCTAAAACCTATAAGGGTGATTGGAGAATCCCAATCGTCTAGTATTTGAGAGACCCTACCCAAAGGGTTGATCGGAAGGTTCGGCGACAAGCATTCAAATTTGTGTTGATAGACGACACACTGTATCGCCGAACCATCGATGGGGTACTATTGAGGTGTTTAGACCACGGACAATACTAGGTAGCTACAGGGGAAGTCCATGAAGGACTTTGTTGCACTCATCAGTAGGCCCAAAAAATGAGTTGGATGCTCAAAAGAGCGGGTTTTTATTGGCCGACTATGACTGAAGATTGTTTCAAGTACTATAGAGGGTTTGAAGCATGTCAGAAGTTTGGCAATATTCAGTTAGCTCCTGCCTCATTACTCAATCCTATTGTCAAGCCGTGGCTGTTTCGAGGTTGGGGTTTAGACTTCATCAGCCATATTCACCCTCCTTCCTCAAAAGGGCATCGGTTCGTGTTGATGGCGACAGATTACTTCACTAAGTGGACCGAGGCCGTACCTCTCAAGAACATGACTCACAATGAGGTATGTGATTTTATTTTGAAGCACATCATACATAGATTCGGCATTCCTCAAACTCTTACTACGGATCAAGGTAGTTCGTTTGTTTATGGAGAAGTAAGGGACTTTGCCGAATATTATGGTATTTGTTGACACGAGAACGTGCCCCCGCACTTGGGTCAGTCCGGTGATCCAAAAGTGCACGAATACTTAGGGACAGGCCTAAGCGTGACGTAGCACCGACGCCGCGTTCCGACTACCCTTAATAGTGATAAGGGGGTGGAGTCACCAGGCAACCAGATTACACAAAATAATCCAATTAGCCGAAATAAATAGGTTAAACAGGTTAAAATCAGCAAACCAGTCGGAGTCCTCTTGGTTCGAAGTCTGATGCGAAGGGTGTGCTGAAGGATACCTTCGGCGTCTCGTGCGAAGTGCCCCGCCGAAGGGTGCTTCGGCGTCCGGACTGATCCGGCTGAAGGTAGACTCCGAACGGATCTAAACACGGTGATCACCTCCGAACAGCGGGGTTCGGCGTGCGATCTCCGATGCAGTGAATTACAGAGTAGTGACGCGAAGGCCACACGTGGGTGCAACTTCGTCTGGTGCGAAGTATGTTCATGGCGAAGTCTTTCACGACGAAGTATGCTAGCGGAGCCTGTTGTCGAAGCCTGCGGTCCTATCGAAGGGTGTCCTGGGGACCTCCGGAACCGATCTCTCAGCTCCGGACACCTCCGGCGAAGGGGCTCCGAACGTGCAAACCTGCAACAGAGACGATGCAAAGTACCAATTCGGCCTTAGGACTGAATTTTGCGAGGTGTTGCACGGGTGGCGAAGGTAGCAATCTATTACATAGATTAGCGGATACTTCACAGGCGAAGTAACAAGGCGATAGCAATCTGTTACGTAGATTAACGGGGACTTCACAGGCGAAGTATCAAGGCTTACCACTGTTCTGTAGCGGTGGCCGGAGGGCTTCCAGTCAAACCCACAAAGAGGTACAGAAAAGCAAAGGTAAAAGTAAAGGTACGATCAAAGCATGGATATGGTTTGATTTGAGTTGGGGGGGTTCTCCACGCCGGCCATGCCTCTCTATTTATAGGGGGTTAACTCCCAATCTAATCTGCTATTAATCTGGCCGGATAGAGATAGAGATTGAGCTGGCGATGCAAACAGCTCTATCTCTACCGAGGTAGGCTTTGACCAGGCCCGTCGAGGCCTGCTCCTTGGGCCAAAGCTTCGACAGCGTGGGCTTCGGCTAGGCCCGTCGAGGATGGCTCCTCGGGCCGAAGCTTCAGTAGTGTGGGCTTCGACCAGGCTCGTAGAGGCTGGCCCCTCGGGCCGAAGCTTCGGCAGCGTGGGCCTCCGAAGGCTTCCGAAGCTTCGGTAGTGTGGGCCTCCGAAGGCTTCCGAAGCTTCGGTAGTGTGGGCCTCCGAAGACTTCCTGGCCAAAACCCATGGGCCGGCTAGAGGCTTTCGGAGCCCATAGCTCAGTGGGCTTCGGCCCTGTAGGGCTTCGGACAGACCTTGGACATGTGTACTTTTGGCCCAAATCACCAAAAATTGATATTTTAATAATTTAGCCTTTACTTCCATTTTTTGCTATCAACAGTGTTAAGTTGATAAACTCTTCACCTTACTATGCTCAGGCCAATGGTCAGGCCGAGTCTAGTAATAAAACCGTGATTAAGATCATTAAGAAGAAAATTTAAGAGTTTCCTAAAAGGTTGCATGAAGTGCTTTTCAAGACTCTATGGGCATGTAGGATTGTAAAGCACAGTGCTACCAAGGTCAGTCCATATGAGTTGGTATATGGGCAAGAGGCCGTTTTGCCTGTAGAGGTAGATCTCGGTTCCTTAAGAGTGTTAAAGCAAGACGGCTTATCGGTCAACGAGTATGAAGCTTTTCAGAAGGATAATCTAGAGGAAGTGACCGATAAGAGACTAACGGCTTTAGAAGCCATAGAAATAGACAAAAAGAGAGTAGCCAAAGTCTACAATAAGAAGATTAAACCAAAATCGTTTCAAGTAGGAGATTTGGTGTGGAAGACGATTTTACCTTTAGGCACGAAAAGTCCACAATTTGGTAAATGGTCACCTAGTTGGGAAGGTCTTTTCAAGATAGCCGAAATCACTCCCGGCAATGCATATGTGCTAGAATCTCTGCAAGGAGAGAGGTTTCGAAGAGCTTTGAATGGTAGATACTTGAAAAGGTATTTCCCAAGCTTGTGGAAAACAACATAAAAGGTGTCAAAAAGCCGATATGAACGATATCATCTTCAGTTCATTGTGCTTTTAGTTCACTTAGTTCACTAAAAGGCAGGGGGCATGTGTTGATGGCAAAAATGGCATTAATGGCTGAGATTGCCAAAATATCAATTTTGGTGATTTGGGCCAAATATACACATGTCCAGGGTCAGGCCGAAGCCCTACCGGGCCAAAGGTCCATTGGGCCATGGGCTCCAAAAGCCTCTAGCCAGCCCACGGCCTTCGGCCAGGAAGCCTTCGGATGCCCATGCCACCGAAGCTTTGGCCCGAGGAGCAGGCTTCGACTAGCCTAACCGAAGCCCACTTCGGCAGAGACAGAGTTGGATGCGATTCCGGCTGAGTTTTATCTCTATCCAAGCTGAAAAATAGCAGATTCGATCCGAAGTTTGGCTCCTATAAATAAAGAGGCAAGGCCAGTGTAGAGGCCCCCCCCAACACAAACCAAACCAAAGCCCTAGCTTTGATCGTATTTACTTTATCTTTATTTTTCCTGTACCTCTTCGTGGGTTTGCCTGGAAGCCCTCCACCGGCCACTTCGGAACAGTGGTAACCCTTGTTACTTCGCTTGTGAAGTATCCGTTAATCTACGTAATAGATTGTTATCGCCTTGTTACTTCGCCTGTGAATTATCCGCTAATCTGCGTAACAGATTGCTACCTTCGCTATTAGTGCAACACTTAGTAGAATTCTGATGAGGACATCACTTCACATGATACACACATGGAGCCTCCACCTACAATTCAATTACTAGGACCAATCACACGCGCCCATGCCCGTCGCTTGAACCATGAGGTTAATTCTTTCCTTAGCAATTTTGATTATATTTGTTTGGACGGGATGCTACTGAATACTAGTGATATTTTGTTGCTTAGGAACATGGGAGATGGAATAGAAGAGTTGGAGCTGAAGACGGAGTCGCACGGATGTTTTGAAGTCAAGATTTCGCTGGTTCGGACTACATCAACCACCCTGCACCAAAATGGGCATAACTTCCTCATACGAAGTCCGATTGGCGCGTTCTTTGACTTTTTGGAAAACTGAGGAGAAGACGGATCGTTTGCCGTTGGTTTCACCTCATTTGGAGTCTCGAGTCGTCCTATGTATTTAAAACAGTCCTGCGTGACAGAACTGGGCCGTGTTGGCCCATAGTCTGAGTCTGTACGTCTTCTAGCCCACAGCCTGTGTCTGTTCGCCTTCCACAGGCCGCCGCCCTATATATTCTCACGCCAGCCACCTTTAGGGTTAGGTTTTGCTTTGTTTGCATCTACACTGTTGTGTTTAGATCCCGCCTCTTGCACCGGACCGATTGGCTGCTGCATTGGCGTTTGTGAAACCTCACCTTATCTTCGTTTGTATGTGATTTGGCATTCGATTTGTATCCTTCTTGTTCTTGCTTGTGTTCTTGGGTTCGCTTGCAGGAATTAGCCTTCGTGGCGAGGTCAATCGCGTTCTGCGTGGTTGATAACCAACGGAGACAGTGGTGTAACGATTGCAAGGTTTTGATCCGCCGGACCGGAGCCTTGGATCGCCAACGTCGAGATTCTCCACCAACCCAAGTTTATACTTTACCTAGCGGAAGATCGGGACCACTCCCCTATCAGTTGGTATCAGAGCTCAGATTTCCCGTTAGGTAATCTCGATCTGCTTTTGTTTTACCCAGAGTCCAGAAAACCGCACCAAAAAAATTCCCCACCGAGAACCCCTTTGTGCCTTGCGATTTTAATTTCAGTTTTAACTTTGTTGAGTTCGTGTTCTTGGTCGAGTCTCGTTGCTGGTTTAGTTATCCCTCTGTGTCGTTTGAGTAGTAGTTGTTCTTGTGTCTCAGAAAAAATTTCCCCCCCGAAACCCCCCCTTCCGCAACCCTATTTGTTTTCCACATCGACTCTTGTCCGATCAGTGGCAGGCAGTGGCAGCTTCAGTGGCAGTTTCTGCTTGTCCAATCCCTTGTCCGATCTCTTGTCCGATCTGCAGAGAGCTGAATTTGGCCTGTGTTGCTTCCATTTGATTTTTGGGCACATAGTTTCCCTCTATTGCTTGAATTTTCACCTTGGGAGCACTAAGGCCAGCAACTTGACGAGTACTTGGGAATACTTATTGAACTTGGTTTAACTGTTATTATTATCGCTAATCCTTGCTACTCACTTTGCCTTCCAAGCTACACCTTTCTCTTGGTCAGGACAGGTTCATTTCTTGCAATTGTACACCACCCTCCACTTGGTTCATCACCTGTAGGCCGGTGACCTCACTGCGGCGTGGTAAGAACATTTGCAAGCGTGGGTAAGGTGCTTGACGGATTGCTTCCACCCCACACCCACCACCACACCTAGCTGTTTTCCATCAGGAATTATTCTTTGTTGTTTTGTCTTTCACTAACATGGCAGATAACAGCGGTACCCCTCCATCTGATTTTAATGAATGTGTTTCACGACGTGCTCTACTAGAGTCTCAGCGGCAGACCCAACATTCCATCGAACGTCTCGCACGTACTGTGGCTGACCTAGTAGACCGGATGACTGCCTTGGAAACACGCTTGCCTGCTGCACGAGCCAACAATGACCATGTTGAAGAGGAAGACGACCATATTGAAGAGGAAGACGACCTATCCAATGGCATTGGACCTGATGAGGCTGCACATCATCGTTTTCAGTTCAACCGTCAAGGTATGGGCGGCCACCGCAACCGCCATCCACGAGGTAACAATGACAACCGCAGGAACGATGATCCCTACTCCAAGGTAAAATTTTCAGTACCTCCTTTTGCTGGCACCTATGATCCAGATGCATATTTAGATTGGGAGATATCAGTCGAACAAAAATTTAATGCTCACATGGTTCCTGCTATCCACTGCGTGCGCTTAGCTACTAGTGACTTCACTGGATATGCTCTTCTTTGGTGGACTGAAATAGTTCAGGTTGGCAATGAACCACAAACTTGGGATATGTTAAAACGGCAAATGCGTGGTAGATGGGTCCCTCCTTCATATAAACGTGATTTGAGAAAAAAATTGCAGCGCCTAAACCAAGGGAATAAATCGGTAGAGGAGTATTATCAGGAGTTGCAAATAGGTTGCATGCGTGCTGAAATTGAGGAGGACAATGAGGATAAAATGGCCCATTTTTATGGTGGTTTAAGACGTGAAATTCAGGATATCATTGATTATAAAGAATACAATACTATCACTCGTCTTTTCCACCTTGCTATGCTTGCAGAAAAAGAATTGCAGGGTCGCCAACAACCACAACGCAGCATGAGGACCAACATTGGTGGTGCTACTTCACGCTCAAGTGGGCAGCAGCAACGACCACCCCCACCCCCTTCTCGACCGGCGGCTACATCAGCACCTTCTACATCTACAGCCCAGGTTGAGAGTTCCAAGACTGCAACATCCAAGGCGCCAGCCAAGCCCACCTCCTCGGCGGCCTCTACTGCACGTTCTGCAGCGATCTAGTGTCACAGATGCAAAGGATTTGGCCATGTGATGAAAGACTGCCCTAGTCAGCGGGCTTATATTGCTACGGAAGACGGTGGCTATGTAAGTGCTAGTGATGTTGAAGATGAATATGCACTTGCTGCTAACATTGCAGGAGATGATGATACATTCGACGATGACGCTGTTATTGCGTCGGATGCCACTGCCGACCTTGAAGAACTTATTGTACAACGCGTCTTGAGTACTCACATGGAGCAGGACGATCAGGCACAACGGAACAATATATTTCAGACCTTCTTCCGCGTCAAAGACCGTCGTGTACGTGTCATCATCGACAGCGGTAGTTGCAACAATTTGGTGAGCCAGGACATGGTAACGAAGCTTCAACTTCCCACACGTGCACATCCACACCCTTACCACGTGCAATGGCTCAACGATAGCGGTAAGGTCATGGTAACACAAACTGCTCACATCGAATTTGCCATTGGTACATACTTCGAAAGTGCTGATTTTGATGTAGTACCAATGCAAGCATGTTCTCTATTACTTGGTAGACCTTGGGTATATGATACTGATGCTACGCACCATGGTAGGAGCAATAAGTACACATTTATGAATAAAGGAAAGAAAGTTACATTGCTTCCTATGACTCCTGCTGAAATTATGAAATTTGAACAAGAAAAACGTGCTAGGGACGCACAAAAGAGCAAACAACTTTCTGAAAATCAGCAAGTAGCTAAAACGCTTTCGAGGCAACAAAAAGATAAAGTTGTGTCTCCTTCTTCATCACAAGCTATTAATCTGAAAGGACGTGTCATGCTTGCCACTAAAACTAACCTTGCAGTACGTAGTTTTCTTGGTCTTGCAGGTTTCTACCGGCGTTTTGTGAAAGATTTCAGCACCATAGCTGGTCCTTTACCTGAGTTGACCAAGAAGGGAGTTACTTCTACTTGGGAGTCAGCACAAGAACAAGCTCTTTCCACACTCAAGGATCACCTTACACGTGCACCTCTACTTCAGCTACCCGACTTCAGTAAGCCTGTTGAGTTAGAATGTGATGCTAGTGGTGTTGGAATAGGAGGTGTGCTGCTACAAGGAGGTAAACCCGTGACCTATTCTAGCGAGAAATTGCATGGTCCACAATTGAATTATTTTACCTATGATAAGGAATTATATGCCTTAGTGCGTGTGCTTGAAACTTGGCAACATTACCTTTTGCCTAAGGAGTTTAATATACATTCTGATCATGAAGCACTAAAATATTTGAGAGGGCAAGCTAAACTGAACCATAGACATGTTAAACGGGTTGAATTTATTGAACCTTTCCCATACATCGTGAAATACAAGAATGGCAAAGAAAATGTGGTTGCTGATGCATTGTCTCGCATGGTTGTTCTTTTATCTCAACTTGATATTAACGTTCCAGATTTGGAAAGCTTGAAAGATTTGTATGTTGTAGATAAAGAATTTGCTGAACCATACACTAAATGTAATGATGGGAAAGGCTGGAAAAAATTTCATGTTTATGACGGTTTCTTGTCCCATGCTAACAAGCTATGTGTTCCAGATTCGTCCGTACGTTTGCTGTTGTTGCAGGAATCACATGGCGGTGGATTAATGGAGCATTTTGGGAGAGAAAAGACTTTGGCCCTGCTGTCCAATAATTTTTATTGGCTAAAGATGCGGAGAGATGTTGAACGATTTGTGCAGCGTTGTGCCACATACCATAAAGCTAAGTCCAAACTTAACCCATATGTTTTGTACACTCCACTTCCTGTTTCTAGTGCACCTTGGGAAGATATTACCATGGACTTTATTGTGGGATTGCCTAGGACAAAGAGGGGGAGAGACTCCATATTTGTAAGAGTCGATAGGTTTTCTAAAATAGCACACTTTATTCCCTGTCACAAGACCAACGATGCTTCACATATTACTGATTTATTTTTCAGGGAAATTGTGAGATTCCACGGGATGCCTAGAGCCATTGTTTCAGATCGTGATGTGAAGTTTATGAGTTACTTTTGGAAGACAATGTGGGCCAAGCTTGGCACAAAATTGCTATTTTCAACAACTTGTCTCCCGCAAACTGATGGTCAAACAGAGGTGGTAAACCGTACACTCTCCATGTTGCTGCGAACAATGATTAAGAAGAACTTGAAAGAATGGGAGGACTGCCTTCCACATGATGAATTTGCATACAATAGAGCCGTTCAATCAACAACACAATTGTGTCCGTCTGAAGTGGTGTATGGTTTTAAGCCAATCACACTACTTGATTTGCTGCCACTTCCTTTTCAAGAGAGAGCAAACATGGTGCCTTCCAAGCGTGCAGAGTTTGTGGAAGCTATGCAACTGAAGACCAAGGAAGTTATAGAAACGAAGGCACGCTATTTTGCTCAAAAGACAAATAAAGGAAGAAAGAAGATGTTTTTCAAACCAGGAGATCTTGTTTGGTTGTACTTGCGCAAGGATCGTTTTCCTGATTTGAGAAAGTTTAAATAGATGCCCCGTGCTGATGACTTAAAACCCTATTTGGGAGCTGACGATGAGCTTGAGTCGAGGACGACTCCAATTCAAGAGGGGGAGGATGATGAGGACATCACTTCACATGATACACACATGGAGCCTCCACCTACAATTCAATTACTAGGACCAATCACACGCGCCCGTGCCCGTCGCTTGAACTATGAGGTTAATTCTTTCCTTAGCAATTTTGATTATATTTGTTTGGACGGGATGCTACTGAATACTAGTGATATTTTGTTGCTTAGGAACATGGGAGATGGAATAGAAGAGTTGGAGCTGAAGACGGAGTCGCACGGATGTTTTGAAGTCAAGATTTCGCTGGTTCGGACTACATCAACCACCCTGCACCAAAATGGGCATAACTTCCTCATACGAAATCCGATTGGCGCGTTCTTTGACTTTTTGGAAAACTGAGGAGAAGACGGATCGTTTGCCGTTGGTTTAACCTCATTTGGAGTCTCGAGTCGTCCTGTGTATTTAAAACAGTCCTGCATGACAGAACTGGGCCGTGTTGGCCCATAGTCTGAGTCTGTACGTCTTCTAGCCCACAGCCTGTGTCTGTTCGCCTTCCACAGGCCGCCGCCCTATATATTCTCACGCCAGCCGCCTTTAGGGTTAGGTTTTGCTTTGTTGCATCTACACTGTTGTGTTTAGATCCCGCCTCTTGCACCGGACCGATTGGCTGCTGCATTGGCGTTTGTGAAACCTCACCTTATCTTCGTTTGTCTGTGATTTGGCATTCGATTTGTATCCTTCCTGTTCTTGCTTGTGTTCTTGGGTTCGCTTGCAGGAATTAGCCTTCGTGGCGAGGTCAATCGCGTTCTGCGTGGTTGATAACCAACGGAGACAGTGGTGTAACGATTGCAAGGTTTTGATCCGCCGGACCGGAGCCTTGGATCGCCAACGTCGAGATTCTCCACCAACCTAAGTTTATCCTTTACCTAGCGGAAGATCGGGACCACTCCCCCATCATAGGGTTGGTCTACCCTCCTAGAAATCACTTTTTCAATTATTCCTTGGGTCATTTTGTTCCTGCGTGCTTGTCTCTCTCTCTCTTCTGTTGTGCGCCACCAGGCTGCTGTTCATTTGTGTTTGGCTTGCAGTTATTTTGCTTTTGTTTGATGCAATGAAGCTTCTATTCTCTTCGTGCGCAGCAAATCTACTGCAGTGTTTATAGCTTCGGTTCCTATGCACAAACATTTTCTTGAGCGATTTTGTTTTGGTTGCTTCTATTCTTCACGAGGAGTACTAGTTCATACTGGTTGCAAGTAGTACTACTACACTGTAGCAACAGTACACTAGTACTCAGGCTTTGCTTTTTCTGCGTAGCTTTTTGATCGAAGCAGTCAAGACTGAATACCTTTTTTGCCTGTTTCTGGCGAAGCTTCCTCTCTCTGTTCGAAGTCCCTCAGCTCCGTGAGGCAGGCTTCGATCTGACATCCTCGAAGGCTTCGCTCTAACTTCGGCTTCTTTTGTGTGCTGTGTCTCTACCTTCGCAGCACGTTTTGCACTCTGTCAGCCTCACATACTTCGATAGTATTAGCGAAGGTGTTCTCAGAGTCGAGCTGTTCGAAGTCAATACTTCGTCAGGCTTCGGAGTTAGCTCCGAAGCTAATCTCACTGATAGACTTCGCTCAGTGTTTGCAGCTGTCTGTTCCGAGGGTCTTGAGGTGTTTGTTCGAAGGTAGAGTGTAGGCTTCGATTTTGGTTTCTCTGTCACGTGTCAAGCTTCGCTATCCCTTTGAAGGTTGTTTGCTTTTGTGTGCCTGTTCGAAGCCTAGCCTTCGAAGTTCACTCTTCGAAGCAGGCTCCGACTCTGTCATACTTCGCTCTTAGTGACACTCGAACGAGTATAGACACCATACCTTCGACTCCTGTTACACCAGCCTTCAACAGACTTCGTCCTCACCTTCGAACCAGGCATCGCCCAGCGAAGCAGGCTTCGACCTCCGAAGCAGACCTCGATAGGCGAAGCAGGCTTCGCCGAGTTTCGAACAGGACACATATTTGAACAGTAACTTCTCTTCTCACTCATAGTGTACCTAGATTGCTTTACTGAGAAATTTGTCTAGCCATGTCTTGAGTATTCTATCTATCTATCTGGTAGCACTGCTTTTGTGTTTCTCTGATCTATCAACAGTTGCTTCTAGGCTAGATACCTTTAGACTTAGGCGATCTGTTCTTTCTGTGTTGTTTTAGTCTTTAGAGGTGCGTTGGGTATTGGGAGTAGGCCATTGATTCGAAAGAATTTTTAGGCGCCCATTCACCCCCCTCTGGTCGCTACTTTCGGTCCTACAAGTGGTATCAGTGCGAGGTTAGGTTTTTTTCCATACCTTAACCGGTTCTAAACCCCAGTAGTGACCATGACGTCTCCTGGCAAGGTCCCGTCCTTGGAAGCCTATGGCTATAACTATTGGAAGACTCGCATGCGAGCCTATCTCATGAGCCAGGGTTCGGACATTTGGGACATTTGCGTTCACACCACGTTTGTCATATTGCCAGTCGCTGAGCATGGTACTGCTGGTATCATTGCTCAGCATCTGAGCAACAGTAAGGCTGTGAACATTCTTTTCTCTGGTTTAGGTCCCACTGAGTTTGAGCGTGTGAGCCATCTCTCCACTGCAAGAGAGATCTGGGCTACCCTCAAGGCACACCATGAGGGAACAGCACATGTTAAGGCTCGGCTCTATCAGACCTACCAGCGTGAATATGAGAATTTCACACAGAAGCCGGGTGAATCTGTTGAGGCTTTGTTTGGTCATTTTCAGTCGATCATAAACAAGCTTCGGGACAACAAGGCTGAGGGTGCTCAGTTAGTGTCAGATCATGAGCAGGCGCTCAAGGTTCTCCATACCTTGGACCCAAAGATCTGGGAGATCAAGGTATCTTCTATCATTGAGAGTACTTCTTATGATACCTTGACCATTTCTGAATTGTTTAGCAAGCTGAAGGCTACTGAGGTTGATCTCCAGCTAAGATCAAATCTCACTGTTTATGGATCAAAATCTCTGGCCCTTGCTACACCTTCTGTTGATCCCTCTTCTGTGAGTTGTGCTGGGTTCTCTTTGATGTCTATCACTGAGGACCAGCTAGAGTTGTTGGGTGATGATGATTTGTGTCCTTTTAACAACCGGGTGCATCGTGTCTATGACAAGAGAATGTTCAAAAGACACGGCACAAAATCTGGATGCTTTGAGTGTGGTGATTCAGGACACTTCATCGCCGACTGCCCCAAGCGCAATGGACACAAGAAGGGCACCGGTGGCAGCTTCCATGACTCCGGCAAGCACGGCAGCTCTTCCTTCAACAAGGGCAAGCCGAAGACTAGATTCTTCAAGAAGGCCCTGAAGGACTACCGGTGAGAGAACAAGAAGCGTGACAAGGCCTTCTTCGCCGAAATGGAGAAGAATTACTCCAAGCGGTCCACGTCTTCTTCCTCTTCATCGAGCTCAAGCGATGAGGAGATCGCCATCAGGAAGGGGAAGGACAAGGACAATCCGGCGGGCCTCTGCTTCATGGCCTTCGGAGACAAGCCGAAGAGCCGCTCTCACCAGCGCCGAAGATCCCGCAAGAGTTTCTGTTCAATGGTTCTTGGGGATAAGGAAGAAAAGAGCT
The DNA here is from genome assembly GCA_019279435.1 of Zizania palustris. Classification (NCBI taxonomy): domain Eukaryota; kingdom Viridiplantae; phylum Streptophyta; class Magnoliopsida; order Poales; family Poaceae; genus Zizania; species Zizania palustris. Next base: position 57,166,455 of record JAAALK010000287.1, on the reverse strand, counting down.
CCTCCAACGACTCCGACGATGACGACAATGAAAAGGTATCATCCTATGAGCGCGAAATCATTGATTTACTTGAGAACAATCGTCATGAGTTGAAATATCGGGAAAAAACTGCTTAGGGGGGCTAAGAAGAGGATAGATGAGTTAGAGAGTGAGCTTGCCATGGCAAACGACAGAATTGAGAGTCTATCTTCTTCCCCTTGCTTGGGTGATAGCAGTGAGTGCCCGAAGTGTGAGGTGCTTCTGTGTGACCTGTCGACTCTAAAGTCCAGGTACACAGAAAGGGTTGATGAGAGGGACGCTTTAGCCACTGAGCTTGAAAGCGCTCAGCTGTTGCTGAAAGATGCTCAAGCCACTGTCGTCGCACCCTCTGCTGATTGCCCATCTCATCTAGCTGTCCTAGCTGAGATGAAAGCCAAGGGCGATGAGCATTTAGGGGATTTGGAGAGAGTAAGAGATGAGCTTGCACAGACTACGTTAGAGCTTGAGACACTGTCAGTTCCACCCACTGTCTGTGAGAACTGTCTGTCTCTTAGAATGGAGTTGATCAAGCTGAAAGCCGAAAAGTCTGTCCAAGTAGAGAGTGAGTGTGAGACCTGCTTGTCTCAGGTGGAGGTTCTAGCTTCCTTGAAAGAGGAGCTAGCTGATTCTCAGAATGAGAACTTTTACCTCCGCTCTATCCTAAGTTGGATCAATGCCAGAGAGCCACAGCTCGGCATGATGATCCAACAGTTCAAGAGGCAGGATGGGTTTGGAGTAGGTTATACCTACACCAAGGCTGACTTTGAGAGTGCCATTAGCCGGGCAGTGGAGTGGAGTAAAATGACTCCAGAGCAGAGGTATCCCAAGACTCACTCCACTGAGTCTTTCCAGGCTTGTCAGCCCAAGGATGGAGTGATCCATGAACCACCTAAAGCTCCACCCAAGAAACCTATCTGGGTCCCAAAGCCCAAACACCTCCACACTTCTCTTGACTCTCTTCCTAGACCGTCTCAACCCAAAAAGATTACACCGAACACCACTAAGACCAAGAATCCCAAGCCTCAACCACACCCCAAGAAGCCCACCTATCATTGTGAGTACTGTCAGAGAAACGGGCATCTTGCGGAGTTTTGCTTCAAGAGGAAGCGGGTTGAGAGAGCAGAGAGGGCTCGTGGTGGTCAGGAGCAGTTCTACCAGCAGGGTGGTAGACTGCGTGTTCCTCGACGTGGGGAGAGGCTGGAGGCCAGGCCGCGTCGTGTAGGTGGTGGTAGAGGAGACGGCTTTGGTTCCCATGCTCCAGTTGATGGTGGTCGTTCCGGTAGAGCTCCAGGCCATTTTGGCTATGGTCCTAGACCTCGTGGCCGAGGTTCTAGGGAGAACCGTGGACCGCGCTTTGAGCCGCGTTTTGGTCCAAACTCTTTTGATGGTTTTCGCTTTCCATCTTTTGAGCAGATGGCTCGACACTGGTTTATTTCTTTTGCTAAACCTCGTGCCGGACCATTTGCTCCCACTTACAGCCACTGATTGTGCAGGATCGGGGACTGGAGGACGTATGGATCATGGACTCAGGATGTTCTCGCCACATGACGGGACATCACAGATGGTTCTCCAGTCTCACTCCCCCGAGCTCCAAAGAGTATATCACTTTCGGGAATAGTGGTCAAGGGAAAGTAAGTGGCATTGGCTCAATTCGTATTTCAGACCATTTTTCTTTGAAGAATGTTTCTTTAGTTAAAAAATCTGAACTTTAACTTGATTTCTGTCTCGCAACTTCTTGAGGATGGTTTGGAAGTGCGTTTTAAGAAGGGCAATTCTTCTGTATTTGATTCTAGAGGGTCTTTGGTTTGCCAGATTTTACCCTTCGGTAAAGTTTTTCGAATTGACTTTTCTAGTTCTTTTGGCCCTTCTCGCTGTTTGATTGCTGGATCTTCTTCTGAGCTCTGGAAGTGGCATAGGAGGTTAGGTCATTTGAGTTTTGATCTGCTAGTCAGGTTAAGCTCTATGGACCTCATCCGAGGATTGCCCAAGCTTAAGATGGAGAAGGATCTAGTTTGTCATCCCTGTCGTCATGGGAAAATGGTTGCCGCTTCTCACTCACCTGTGACTCAGGTGATGACTTCGTATCCGGGCGAGCTTTTACACTTGGACACTGTTGGTCCAGCTCGGGTACGTTCAGTCGGTGGGAAGTGGTACGCACTTGTGATTGTTGACGACTTCTCTCAATTCTCGTGGGTTTTCTTCTTGGAGTCTAAGGATGAAACTTTTCAGTTTGTTCATGACCTGATTTTGAAGCTGAAGAATGAGAACAATGGTCGGATACGAGCAATTCGCTCCGACAACGACTCTGAGTTCAAGAACTCTCAGTTCGTCAGCTTCTGTAGTGATCAGGGTCTAGACCATCAGTTTTCTTCTCCTTATACTCCCCCACAGAATGGCGTTGTGGAACAAAAGAACCGCACGCTAGTCGAGATGGCCAGGACGATGCTCGATGAGCACAGGACTCCTAGGCAGTTTTGGGCTGAAGCCATGAACACGGCTTGCTATCTAGCCAACCGCATTTTTCTTCGAGCTTACTTAGGTTAGACTTCGTATGAGTTGCGGTTTGGCAGACAGCCCAAGGTGAGCCACTTGCGAGCGTTTGGTTGCAAGTGCTTTGTGCTCAAGAAGGGAGGGCATTTGGACAAGTTTGAGTCTCGTTGCTGGGATGGTGTTTTTGTTGGTTATGCATTGCATTCTCGAGGTTTCCGTGTTTGGAAACTCGAAACCCAGCAGCTTGTCGAGACTTGCGAAGTTTCATTTGATGAGTCCTTGCCTTCTTTGACTCCTTCTTTTGAGCCTTCTGGTGATAATGAGCTCAGAGAGTCCATCTTCGAGGAAGATGAGGATACTCCAGCTGCTGATGAGGGTGGGCTTTCTGCACCCCCTGCAGAGCCCACATCTTCTGAGACTTCGACTGAGGATGAGGGTGGACCTCTGATCACTTCTTCCACTACGATCGAGCTCACTCAGTCAAGTCTAGAGGTGCCAGCTGCTGACTCCGGTGAGGTGACTTCAGATCACCAGGGAACCCGAGCAGTTCAGCGTGACCATCCCTCAGAGCTCATCATAGGTGATTTGAGTGAGAGAACTTTGTGTTCATCTAATGCCTCTCTTGCTGTGTTTGCTGAATCTTCTTTTGTTGCATCTTTTGAGCCCAGAGATGTTTCTCATGCTCTTTCTGATTCAAATTGGATTAACGCTATGCAAGAAGAGCTTGAGAATTTTGTCCGCAATCGGGTTTGGACTTTAGTTGAGCCGCCACAAGGATGCAACCCCATAGACACCAAGTGGGTATTTAAGAACAAACAAGGTGAAGATGGGGTTATGGTGCGCAACAAAGCTCGACTAGTTGCCCAGGATTTTTTGCCAAAAAGAGGGTATTGGTTTTGAAGAAACTTTCGCCCCCGTTGCCCGTCTTGAGTCCATTTGCATTCTCTTAGCTTTTGCCGCTTTGAAGGGTTTTAAGCTTTTTCAAATGGACGTTAAGAGTGCTTTTCTCAACGGGTTCATAGAGGAGGAAGTTTATGTTAGGCAGCCCCCCGGCTTTGAGAACCCTAAGTTTCCTCGACATGTTTTTAAGCTGCAAAAGGCTTTATGCGGGTTGAAGCAAGCCCCCAGGGCTTGGTATGACCGGTTGAAGTAGTTCTTGTTGGGGAAGGGCTTTGTGATGGGTTCTGTGGATAAAACTCTTTTCTTGCTCAGAGTTGCTTCAGATTTTTTAGTTGCTCAGATTTACGTGGATGATATTATCTTTGGCTGTACTACTAATGATCTTGTGTCCAAGTTTTCTAAGCAGATGCACAGTGAGTTTGAGATGAGTCTCATGGGTGAGCTCAAGTACTTCCTAGGGCTCCAGATCAAGCAAACCAAGGACGACACCTTCATCCACCAAGGTAAGTATACTCATGACATGTTGAAGCCGCAGATGACCCCGATGGGCACATCTGGGGGTCAGGACAAGGATGAGAGCGGTGTCAAGGTAAATGAAAGGGAGTTTCGAGGGATGATCGGTTCCCTGTTGTACTTGACGGCGACGAGGCCAAACATACAGTTCGCCGTGGGACTGTGCGCGCGCTTCCAGTCTTCACCACGCGCGTCTCATCGGCAGGCTGTCAAGCGCATATTCAGGTATCTTACTTATGCGCCCGATCTTGGTCTTTACTATTCAGCTTCATCATCTCTCGATTTATCTGGATTTTCGGATGCCGACTTTGGTGGGTGCCGGTTGGATCGCAAGTCGACTTCCGGTACTTGCCAGTTTCTTGGTTCTTCCCTTGTTTCTTGGTCTTCACGAAAGCAGTCTGGAGTTGCTCTTTCGACCACAGAGGCTGAATATGTAGCTGCTGCTAGCTGCTGCTCACAGTTGGTTTGGATGATTTCCACTCTACGAGATTTTGGGTTGTTCTTTCCTACCAGAGTTCTTTTGTTTTGTGACAGCACCAGTGCAATTAGTGTAGGGAAAAACCCATGTCTCCATTCAAAAACCAAACACATTGATGTGCGCTTTCATTTTCTGCGGGATCAATATGAGAAAGGTGTCATTGACCTTGTTCATGTTGATACCCATCATCAGTTGGCTGACATTTTCACCAAACCCCTAGATCAGTCTACCTTTGAGCGTTTAAGAGGGGATTTGGGTGTTGTGTATCCTTTCTAGGGTATGTTGCGTCAGTTTTCTTTCTTCTTTACTCTTTTCTTGACTCTTTTTGTGTGTGTTCATCTCTTGCATATTCACATATCACACTTTGAGCCTGCTTCTGTTATATGATTGAACCGCTTTACTTATTCTAGCTGGTACATGCTTTTGAATACTTGTCAATGATCATGCTTTGGTTTAGTTCACTTGATATGTCTGATATCTGTCATATGCATGGCTTTTATGCTTTAAAAACTTGAAGAATGATCACCATTTCTTCTGGTAACTAGCATGTGTAGGCTGAATGTTTTTGCTATCTGTTACATGCCTTGTAGCTAGTTCCTGACTTAGATGCAAACATGCAACTTGGACACCTTTCTGCTTTAAAACATGGAAATGTGCTATAAAAATGATGAAAAATCAAGAAAATGAAAATTCCATGCCTCTTTATGCATAACTTGCCAAGATCCAGGTGGGTTTGCTTTGTCGCATTGCATTGTTTTGGACTGCGTACCATAGCACTTTGGTATGAACTGGGACAATGTAGTGTTTGCCAAGACCAATGTCTTAAGCTTCTTATGGTCCAGTTCTGGCCTAGGCTTGACTTGGTCGGTCAGCATAAGGTTTGACACGCAAATAACCCCTGGCATAAATGAAAAAGAGAAAAGAAAAAACTTGATAATTGAAATGATAACAAGTTTGCTGAAGCACTTTGTTTTGGACAATGCTTATCTTGGTAGATATCAGTTAGCTTTTGCATCTCATGCTTTACCTTGCTTGTTTACTGGAAAATGTGGTGATGTTTTTGTTTGAAAAAACTGGAAAATGCGTGCTAATGACTTTCTTTAGATATCATCTGTTGCACTGATCATGACATGTGTCTTAGACAGTATGTCTTTTGCTATACTGGTTAGATGTTTGTACTTGCAGTCAATCATATCTGAGAAGCATGCTTTCTACACTCCACCTGCACTCCAGTTACATTCATTGCATATTTTGAGTGGGAGGTCCAGTTCAGGGGGAGTCTGTGTCTCTTTTGAGTGCTTGATGAGTTCACTTGTCAACAAGGGGGAGAAATTTTGGGATAAGAGTTCGAGGGGGAGTTTTTGTCTCACTTACTCTTTTGATATCCTTGTTGATGTTTCTGAGATCGCACTCATTCTGAGCTTTTACCTTTGGTTAACCATAATGACTGCTTCTTGCTTTTGTTCGACTTTTGGTCATTAGGGTTAAACTTTTACCTTATTTTCTTCTTTGTTTTTTTTCTTGTGCTTTGTTTTTGTGTTTCCACATTTTCTCGCAGGTGCTGAAGAGCTGAAAAAGAGGAGTGTTGACAATGCACTCATCAAGGGGGAGATTGAGGAGCCATGCTAAATAGCGTGGGCCTCATGGCTCCAGAAGTGATGAGTCATTGTCAACGATAGTCAAAGAGGACTGAGAAGAATGAAGATCTGCTATTTCATGGGCCGCGTGTGACTCAGGTACACGGGCAGCAAGCGACTGTCGGGCAGAGGAGGCTGCGAAGTCGGGCTGGCCCAATCCGGGTACATGGGCTAGGAGCAGCAGAAGACCCACTGGACTGTTGACCAGGATTGACTCAGGTACACGGGCGGTGAGTGATTGCCGGGCTGAGAGAGCTGCGGAATCAGGCCGGCCCAATCCGGGTACCTGGTGCAAAGTCGGTGGAGGCTTTGTCAGTTTCGGCGCAAAACTGACAACCGTTGATTATGTATCGGACTATCCAGAAGAGAAGTCGTAGTCGCTACGAAAGCTTAGCTTCCGGATAAGTCATCTGTATCTCTAGGCCCACAGTCAGTCAGTCGAGTCTGTAAAAATTCCTAAGGGCAGTAGAGTCATTTTCTTTATTTTTAGCGTCTGTAAAAACCCTAAGGGGCTAGTGGAATATTCTAGGTCATTGGGCAGCCTATAAATAGGGCCCCTATCCCTAGGGTTGGTCTACTCTCCTAGAAAACACTTTTTCAATCATTTCTTGGGTCATTTTGTTCCTGCGTGCTTGTCTCTCTCTCTTCTGTTGTGCGCCACCAGGCTGCTGTTCATTTGTGTTTGGCTTGTAGTTATTTCGCTTCTGTTTGATGCAATGAAGCTTCTATTCTCTTCGTGCGCAGCAAATCTACTGCAGTGTTTATAGCTTCGGTTCCTGTGCACAGACATTTTCTTGAGCGATTGTGTTTTGGTTGCTTCTGTTCATCACGAGGAGTACTAGTTCATACTGGTTGCAAGTAGTACTACTACACTGTAGCAACAGTACACTAGTACTCAGGCTTTGCTTTTTTCTGCGTAGCTTTTTGATCGAAGCAGTCAAGACTGAATACCTTTTCTGCCTGTTTCTGGTGAAGCCCCCTCTCTCTGTTCGAAGTCCCTCAGCTCCGTGAGGCAGGCTTCGATCTGACATCCTCGAAGGCTTCGCTCGAACTTCGGCTTCTTTTGTGTGCTGTGTCTCTACCTTCGCAGCACGTTTTGCACTCTGTCAGCCTCACATACTTCGATAGTATTAGCGAAGGTGTTCTCAGAGTCGAGCTGTTCGAAGTCAATACTTCGTCAGGCTTCGGAGTTAGCTCCGAAGCTAATCTCACTGATAGACTTCGCTCAGTGTTTGCAGCTGTCTGTTCCGAGGGTCTTGAGGTGTTTGTTCGAAGGTAGAGTGTAGGCTTCGATTTTGGTTTCTCTGACACGTGTCAAGCTGCGCTATCCCTTCGAAGGTTGTTTGCTTTTGTGTGCCTGTTCGAAGCTCTGTTCGAAGCCTAGCCTTCGAAGTTCACTCTTCGAAGCAGGCTCCGACTCTGTCATACTTCGCTCTCAGTGACACTCGAACGAGTATAGACACCATACCTTCGACTCCTGTTACACCAGCCTTCAACAGACTTCGTCCTCACCTTCGAACCAGGCATCGCCCAGCGAAGCAGGCTTCGACCTCCGAAGCAGACCTCGATAGGCGAAGCAGGCTTCGCCGAGTTTCGAACAGGAGACAGATTTGAACAGTAACTTCTCTTCTCACTCATAGTGTACCTAGATTGCTTTACTGAGAAATTTGTCTAGCCATGTCTTGAGTATTCTATCTATCTGTCCGGTAGCACTGCTTTTGTGTTTCTCTGATCTATCAACAGTTGCTTCTAGGCTAGATACCTTTAGACTTAGGCGATCTGTTCTTTCTGTGCTGTTTTAGTATTTAGAGGTGCGTTGGGTATTGGGAGCAGGCCATTGATTCGAAAGAATTTTTAGGCGCCCATTCACCCCCCTCTGGTCGCTACTTTCGGTCCTACAATCCTCAGGGTCTCTACAGTAACAAGACAAATGCAATCTACTAAATTGAAGTTCCAGTATGAATTCCGATTCAGTACATGATCAAGTTCGAGGCATCAGTGTAGACTCCCGTTCAGAGTATAACTTCGAACGTCGAATCCTCAGAGAGCTTATCTGCCAGCAAGGATGGAAGACTTATCTTCTTTCCCATTAGATTAGTCTTTTACCATTTTAACCCTATTAGGGGTACCGAATAGTTTCCACTATGTCAGTTGTAATTGAGGGGTAAAAAGGTCTTTTCCTTAAGATTTTTACCTATAAATACCCCCATTCTACCCTGTAATGAGGATCAAATACTTAGTTATTCAATACGTAACTTCGAATTGCTTCAAGCTATTATCCTACTCGGAGGCTTGAAATAGTTCACTTCGCAAACACTTCGTTTGTTAGTTTCCAATCTCTGAAAACCTATTAGCATAATCTTCTACGACAACAGTTGGCTCCGTCCATTTTTGAGCTCCTGTGCTAGCCGCCACACCTTGTATTTAGATCTGTGAGTTCATTTTGTGTTCCCTGTTCAAGCACTGAAACTTTGATTCTATTTTCATTTACTGTTTGAACTTGTATGCCTACTTTGCACTGCATGTCTTGATCTTTTTGTGCCTCACTTCTTCCTATGTTGATTTTATTGCACTAGAGTGTCTTTGGAGAAGAAAGTGAGTGATCTGTGCTTGTGAAGTGTGATTTCCTCAGTGTGTGTACGCTCTGTGTAAACTGAGGCTAGCCCTCTCTAATTACTAGCGAAGCACTATGTCTGGCGTAAATCGAAGCCTGTTTTCTTCTCTCGATGAAGTCCTTAGCTCAGTGTGCACTGTGAAGTTTAGACCTTCGAAGTACGAAGCCTAGTACCAGTTGCTAGCGCTGAGTACATAATCGAAGTCCTCAGAGGGAAGTCATCTCTTGCGAAGGGTGAAGTGCGAAGTCTGCTTGAAGGCACCCAGTGTGCGGAGCCTCCACTGACTTAACTGAGTTGAGTTTTCAGAGTTGTGAGTGGAGCGAAGTCTTCTTGACTTCAAACTTTTGCACCTTGCGAAGCCTGGTTTCAGAGCTGTGAAATACCTCCGAACCAGAACTTCGAAGGGTGTGTTTGAAGCCTGTTCCGCAGAAGACAGAATTAAAATAGAAGGCTATTTTTAGTTTGAAATTTTAAAAGCTCCCATTCACCCCCCCTCTGGTCGCCGTTTCTGGTCTAACAGTTCTTAATCTTCGAGAACCTGTTAGCGTAATATTTTACGCCAACAGATGTGTATGGATAAAAATTGATCAAGTCTGGCTGATAGAGTATTGATTTGAAAATGCATCTAGTTATAGTTCTGGACTGTTTTGATTCAACCCTCAGTCTAGTTTCATGCTGGGAAGCTTTCTTCACCTTTTCAGTTCTGTTTTGAGTGTTTTGAATCCTGAAATTTCTTCAGATCTGTTTTCTCGTTTTGAGTCTGGTGTTTGATCTCTAAAACCTCAAAAATACCATTTCATACCTGTTGTTCAGTACTTACTGTTTTAATTCACTTTGTCAGAAATTTTCCTATCAGCAGCTCTGTTTTGGCCTTTCTCTTTTTTTCTTCTTGTTTTCTAGATCTGGTGTTTAGTTCTTGCAGTATAGTAAGTAGCTGGTTGAAGTCTGAGTTTACTTATAATGTTTTGAATTGTTCTGTACTGAGTCTTTTTCCCTGATTAATAGAGTCAGTTTAGTAGTCTTTAATGAATTGAGTTTCCTATTTTGAGTTAGAAACACTTTAGGTTTACAGTTTTGTTACAGTAAATATTGGTTCCGGTTTCTAGTGCCTTTTAGTCAATTGTTTCTGCTGAGAAGAAAATTTTATATTGCTACTGTAATGTGTTGTTAAACAGTAAACTCAAAACTAGTATTGCTTGCTGATGATTCAGTACTGTTATGGATTCTATGTTGGTGATAATCTGAAAAGATGCAAGGTAGATGAATTGTATTAATCTGAGATTACTTGAAGTTCACTTCCTTGATTGACATTTGCTATAAACTGAGAGAGGTGAAAAATCATTGTGTACTCTTGACGATGAATAGTAAATATTGATTTGTTTCAGTTTTGATTCAGAATAGTGTCATCTTCACTACTCCTTGGGTATTTGTCTACTAATTTTCAACAAGTTAATCTATCTAGTTCAAGTACAAAAAATTGTGTGTTGTGATTCAAAGTGTTCTGAATTTATTGGATGGTTGAGCTATATTTTAATTCTATTCTAGTGAAATTTGAATCAGATTAGTATTGAACTTTTTCAGTTCTTGAGAGGAGATAAAAAATAATTTCTGCTGCTCAAATTTGTTAGTCAAAACACCAAAAGTATTGTTGTGAGAAGAGTATCCTGTTTTGATTCAGTGCACTAAGACAGAGTTTCGGAATTGCTACAGTTCTCTCAGCTCTCTATTCCAAGTCATTAATTCTGTTTTCAGCAATTGTGATTCAAGTAAATCTAACTAGTACATATTCTGAATTCTGCATGCTGAAATCAAACTTGTTCTGAAATTGAACTATACAATTTGGTTCAAAACCTGAATGCTGAAATTTATTAAAACCTGTTGTCACTATTCACTGTCAAGAATTTTTCAGAGGTATTGAGTTTTCATTCGACACTCTCTTGAAACAAAGCTAATTTGGTTTTTTGAATCCTGTGGAGCTCAAATTTATACTGATTGGTTTAATCTTGAAATTGAGTGTTTAGAGGTGCATTGGGTGACTTGATTAGGCCATCACATTCGAAAGAAAGTGTTGGGAACCTATTCACCCCCTCTAGTCATCATTCCGATCCCACAATTGGTATCAGAGCCGGTTAGATCATCAGTTGACCTTAACCCGTTTGTGATCCTTGTGGCGACATGGATAAGAACACCAAGATTCTGAAGTTTGATGGGCCAGACTATGCCTACTGGAAGGTGCGCATGGAGGCTTATTTGCTTAGCCAAGGAAGTGCGATATGGGACATTGTTGCATCCTAGTATGTGATTCCTGACACTCGTACATCAGATACTAAGAAGGCACAATATGAATGTAATAGCAAGGCTAGAAACATTCTTTATATCAGTTTGAGTCGCAACGAGTTCGACAGGGTCCAGCACCTTCGGACTGCTCGATAAATCTGATCGACCTTGAGTACTTTTCATGAGGGCACATCACAGATTAAGGCTAGGAGGCAGAGAACGTATAATCAAGAATACCAAATGTTCGTGCAAGGCCCTAGCGAATCTGTAGATGCTTTGTTTGCTCGCTTTGATGGTATTGTTAGTAACTCGCGCTCCACTGGGACGCTAGGTTACTCTGATCATGACCGAGCGATCAAACTTCTCTATGCTCTGGATCGTAGCATATGGGAAGTAAAGATCTCAAGCATTGAAGAGTCTGCGAGTTTTGATACTTTGACATGTGATGAACTCTTCAGTAAGCTTAAGTCCACCGAGATCGCCAAGGCATCTCATTCTAGGATTGGGAACTCTTTGCCACAATCCATGGCACTAGTTTCTGGTTCTGGTAGTGGCACCTCATCTGGAGGTAGAATGTCTGGTGTGTCTACTTTGTCTGGGGGTTTTGCCTTGTCTTCTTTGGTCTCTATCACAAAGGAGCAAGTGGACACATTGGACGATGAAGAGCGTGCTCTCATAGTCAAAAAGTTCACTAGGTTCTACAATGATAGAATATATCAGAGGAGAGGAGGCTCTCGAGGGTGTTTTGAGTGCGGTGACCTAAATCACAAGCCAATTGCCCAAAACTGAAAGCCAAAAATGAACATGAACAAAAATATCAAAAAAGAGATAAGAAACCGTTCTACAAAGGGAAAAGAGGAAAAGTGCCAAAAAGGATGGCTAGAGCTTTCGTGCCAGCACTCATCGACATCGACAACACCTCGAGTGAAGAACCCAATTCTGATGAAGATGAACAAGACAAGAATGAAGAGAAGAAGGAAAAGATGAAGGACTTCAATGGCCTCTGCTTCATGGCCAACGGCAAGCAAAGCAGCGATGAGCCTGACTCATCTGAGGTTAGTCTATCTCTTAATCAATTACTTGTTCAAAGCGATGAATTACATGATGCGATTATTTCACAAGATAGACTGCTTAAACTTGCTGCTAAAGAACGAAATGAACAAAAGCTTAAAATTGAATCGCTTTCTACTGAACTTTCTTTGTTGAAATCTAAATCTGAAATTGTTGAATGTGAGTCATGTCTTGTCGTGATGGATGAACTTGCTCAGTTGCGTCTGATTCATGCTCAAAACATTGAAAAACTTGAAAATGTTCAGAAACAACTCTTGGTGGTGGAGTCTAGTCCTGATGCCATCGATGAATGCTTGAATTACACGTTACTGATTGAAAGCGCTAGTCTAAGAGATAAGCATATCGATGAGCTTAAGGCTAGATTAGAGAGTGCTTAGTGTTCTAAGGATGTGCAGCCGGCGTGTCCCACTTGCATCACCCTTAAGGACCAACTCAGCTTTGCTAGAGAGCAAGTAGAAAAGGTGAAGTGTGAGAATGATTATCTGCTTTCCATGATAGACAAATGCACTGGGGGGAAAGTTAAAATGGATTTGCTTTTGGATAAAACTAAAATGTGTGCTGATAGGGCAGGGTTAGCTCTTGGGTTAGGTTATGAGAGGACCTCATCTAGTACCCTAAGCCAAACTGTGTTCACTCTACCTACCACCCTTGAGAAAGAGAGAGCCCAGTTAGACACACCTCAAAAAGCCAAAAATCCTACCCAACCCAAAAAGATAATCAATTCTTCACTCAAGACATACTCCAAGCAAAAACCTAGGAAAACTACGAGATTCGCACTAGAAACCTATAAACCTACACCCAAGAAAGTTTTCCATTGCACTTATTGTCATCGTGTAGGTCATTTGATTGGTTTTTGCTATAGACGCATGAAAGATGAACGTTGTGCTCATGCTTTACATTTTCATGATTATCCTTCATTTGATATGCATGACTATGATTATAATACTTATACTGATTATGAGGCTCCTTACAGTTATATGAGTGGCTATGCCCATCGTGGTGTATATTGTACCTCGTATGATGATAGACCACGTAGGTGTTTTGGTCCAAATTATTTTAGGACACCTCAGCGAGTTGAAAGGAGACCTGATGTGTAGTATGATTCTCATCACACACAGTCTCCTGCTTTACCTACTTCTCGGGTAGTTCAGTGCTCGATACCTAAGCATCTTATCTCTAAACCCAGCGCTGAGTACTCGAGATTTTACTTCTCTACTTAGGGGAGTCATGGGAGGTTGGAGGATAAGTGGATCATTGATTCTGGGTGTTCACAACACATGTCCAGGAAGTCTTCATGGTTCTCCAGCTTCACCTCAGCTAGGCATCGTGAAAGCATCACATTTGGAAACAATCGCAAAAGCAGAGTGAAGGGCAAAGGTATGATCAAAATTAATGAAAATTTCACTCTCACTAATGTTGCTTTGGTTGAGGACTTAGGGTACAATTTGCTTTTGGTTTCACAATTGTTTCATGAGGGTTTTTAGGTTCATTTCAGTCGTGATGCCTCTTATGTGCGTGATTCTTCTGGTGTTTTTATTTGCAAAATCTTAAGAGTAGGGAGAATTTTTGGATCTGATTCTGAGTCTTTTGGATCTTCTCATTGTCTGTTAGCTGAACCATCTTCTGAGCTTTGGATGTGGCATAGGAGACTAGGGCACATGAGTTTTGATTTGCTTGTGAGATTGAGTTCCCTAGGACTCATCCGAGGATTGCCCGAGCTAAAATTTGAGAAGAACCTCATTTGTGCTCCATGTCGTCTTGGTAAAATGGTTGCTGCCTCGCATTACCCAATAAACATGTTGTTGACTGAGCGACCCAGTGAGCTTCTTCATATGGATACAGTTGGTTCATCCCGGGTTAGCTCTTTAGGCAGCAAATGGTACGTGCTTGTTGTGGTTGATGACTATTCTCGTTACTCTTGGGTTTTCTTTCTCGTAAGCAAGGATGAAGTGTTCATACACTTTCGGAGCTTAGCACTGAGGCTATTCAATGAACTCCCTGGTGCAATGAAGGATCTTCGAAGCGACAACGACACCGAGTTGAAAAATAGCTCTTTTGCAGAATTTTGTCTTGAACATGGAATTGAACATCAGTTTTCTGCACCGAGAGTTCCTCAACAAAATGGTGTGGTTGAGAGGAAGAATCGTACACTTGTGGCGATGGCTAGGACGATGTTGAATGAGCACAGGACTCCTAGAAAATTTTGGGCTGAAGCCATGAGTACAACATGTTATATCTCCAACAGGATCTTTTTGCGCTCTTTGCTGAACATGACATCTTATGAACTTTGCTTTGGGAGGAAGCCCAAGGTCACTCACTTCAGAGTGTTTGGATGCCGTTGCTTCATACTAATGCGAGGTAATTTGGATAAATTTGAATCGCTCGCATCTGATGGGATCTTTTTGGGCTATTCTTTATATGGACACTCTTATCGTGTTTTCAATCTTGAAACTAACACATTGGTTGAATCTTGCGATGTAACATTTGATGAAACTTCTCCTTGTGTTAGCCCTAACTTTGAATTTGCAAGTGAGCACGATATGAGTGAAACACTTTTTGAGGAAGAAGATCCATCAGACGATGAAGATCCTGAGGTTGTACCACTACCTCCCTCTACGATAACTCAAGAAGATTCGACCATGTCGACAAGAGGACCTAAAGATTCTACTTCTGAGAGTATGGAGCAAACTTCGGGAAGAGTTGAGGGGGAGATTTGGTCGCAGAGAGAAGCACCGCTTCGAATTCAAAGAATGCATCCCCTGGAGCAGATCATCGGCGAGCTAAATGAACGAGTAACCCGATCTCATGCTCATTTTGTTGATTTTGCTTTTGTTGCTAATTTTGAACCATTAGATGTTAGTCATGCTTTGTCTGATGCGAGTTGGGTCAACGCCATGCATGAGGAACTTGAAAACTTTGATAGAAATCAGGTTTGGATTCTCATTGATCTACCCCCTAACATTCATTTAATTGGTACAAAATGGATTTTCAAAAACAAACAGGGGGAGGATGGGGTGATAGTGAGAAACAAAGCTAGGCTAGTGGCACAAGGGTATACTCAAGTAGAGGGGGTTGATTTTGGAGAAACTTTTGCTCCGGTAGCTCGACTTGAGGCCATTAGGATGTTGCTTGCTTTTGCCTCTTCGCACGACTTTAAACTTTTTCAAATGGATGTGAAAAGCGTGTTTCTGAATGGTTTCATAGGAGAGGACGTTTATGTCAAGCAGCCTCCTGGCTTTGAGGATCCCAAGTATCCCCATAGAGTTTTTAAACTCCACAAAGCACTATATGGGCTCAAACAAGCAACGAGGGCCTAGTACGACCGTCGAGGATGTTCTTGATCGAGCATGGGTAAAAGATGGGGTCTGTTGACAAAACATTGTTCACTCTCATGCATGGCAAAGATGTAACACCCCAATTTTTCAAAACAATAAAAATATTATTAAATTCAATTTATGGGAATTATTATTTCAGAAAATACTTTTAATTCCCTTTTATACCCTTTTGAACTACAACATAGAGTAGAAGACCAAATCAGGAGGTGAAACTTTTTGTATATGATCCTAAGACCAAAATATAATTTTGAGAATTTTTATAAATTTTTACCAGCCTTGGAAGTAGCCCTAATATTTTAATCTATTTTCTGGAATTATTCTTATTCAGAAAAGTATTAGAACAGTAATGGGCTCCTCTCCCTCCCTTCTCTCTCTCCCGGCCGGCCCAGCCCGTTACCGCGCTCGCCTCTGGCTGACAACTCGGTCCCACCTGTCGGCGCCGAGTCCTTCCCCTCGCGCGCGAACCCGACACCTCGGCCCCACCCGTCAGTCGCCACCCTCGCCCGCTCGCGCCCGCTGACGAGTGGCCCCCGCTTGTCAGGACCTTCGTCCCCGCGAGATCCGCCCCGGATCCCCCCCCTCGCCGGCCGAAGCCCTAACTCCGCCTAGGATCCGCCCTCGCCGGCCCCCTCCCTTTAATCCGACGCGTGCATTGAAGTCCCCTCACCGCGCCGGCCGTTTCCCCCTATTAATCCCGCCCGATTCACGTCCAGGTGCGTTGAACCGCGTCAACCCGAGCTCGCCGGCGTCAAGGCGCATTTATCCCCGGCCACCGTCGATTACGCCCCCTCTGCCCCCGCCGGTGATCCTATTTAAACCCCCAGGCCACCCGCATTTCACCCCCACGCCTACACGTCGCGAGAACGCACAGAACGCCCTCACTCCAAGCTTTAGCGCATTCCCTCTGGTTCGTCTCCGGCCACCGCTCGCCGTCGCACCGGACAGCCTCCGCCCGTGCCTCCGCCACCATCGTGACCGCCAGGACCTCGCCGACCTCGGCCACCACTTCGTCGACGACGAACCTCGCCGGATCGTCGTCCCCGCCACGGAACCGAGAACCTTCGCCGCCACCGCTCGTCGCCGGCCTCACCCCGTCGACCCCGGACCACCGCAACGGTACCCTTTTGTTCCCCTCGGTACCCCCTTTCCGTTTTTAGCCCTAGCTAGACTAGATAGCCCTCGACCTCGCCGGAATCGCTCGCCGTCGTACCACCGGAGTCGGGGAAGAAGGGGTACTTTACCCCCCCGACACGCACTGTGCCGGATTCAATCCTGGCCGTGCGATCCAGATCCAACGCTTGGATTAAATCATTTGTTCGGTTTAATCCTGGCCGTCGGATCTGAGTGAAGCGGTACGGCGCGATCCCGTGCGTCCATTTGTTTTAAAACCCCGCGTTTAATCTCGTGCGTCCACGTGGTACCCCTTCGAACGTTTTAATCCTGGCCGTCCGTAGCCACTTACGCGTCCCGCCTCGCCCTCGCGCGTCGGATCTGGATCCGACGGTCCAGATCGACCCGGCGTACGCGCACAGTGCGCGGGTTCACCGTGGGCCTGGCTCACCGTGGACCCGAGAGGTTTAAAATTTGAAAATAAATTCCAGAAATGCTTTTAAACTTGTAAAATTCATATCTAATGCATTTGAACTCTAAAAATTACCATTCCAATTTCATAAAATTCATAAAATTATTCTCTACATGTTTATGCAATAAAAACAGTAGGCTTACTTTGACATTTTCATGTTTATTTAAATAAGTATTCAAATGCCCTTAGGATTAAAATGTAAATTTAAATATTTAAACTCCAGAAAATTTATGTAATTGTTCCTTTCTGTTTAAACACTAGAACCACTGAGTTTTCTCTGAATCATTCATATTAAATTGATTAGAAAACTTAATGTAGTATTATACATACTTAAAAACCCTTTTATGAAAAACAATAATTCATTTAGATTCATTTTAAATTAATGGAGAAATAAATTTCAGAACTTTAACCCTTTGAATTTAATTTATTTATAATCAAACCAACTTTAACTTATGTGTTTATAATGTAATGTTATACTGTTTGATTGGATGTTGTGTTCTTTTTATTTTACTTTATATTAAAAAGACTACGACGTCGCCGAGGAGCCGGAGTACTTTCCCGAAGTCCCTCCCTCTCCCTTTGCTGAACAAGGCAAGTCACCAAACAATTCTTTTGAGCATATTGAACCCATGTCTGAATCGACTATCGCTAAAACACATAGGTTATGTATATGCATTAGTCAAATGAACCCTTACATTATATTTATTTAGGATCCCCCGACCTTGATGTGCAACCCAAGCCATGCTATCTCGCCTAACCTCCTTGTCACCATATGGTCAATGATATTAGCTAGTGTCCAATGTATTGGCACGGCCGCCATAGGATAAAAATGAGTCGTAGCAAAATGGTTCTATTATATGATCCCCGTTACTCCTTATCCTTGGAAATTCTGTTGGTGATGAGTCATGGTTGTGAGTGTATGCATGGTGGGTTCCGGGTGCAAGCTAGGGCATTGGTCAGTCGCACCCGGGGCACTATAAGGACCGGTCTCAGGGATCCGTTGCAATACACTTACATACTAACCACAAGTCTAGTGGGTAAGTCCTAACTAAGGTATGGGTTGTTCCAAACCGAGGCCACCATTTGGAGATGGGTCAAGTTGCACCTGCGGGTGACTTGTACCAATGTGGCGCAAAAGGGGGTGCGACGTTAGCCGGGATGCGGCCCGGCGCGCCGGCGAAACCTAGAGCGGGTGGTTATCGCTTGGAACATCTCATATTGAGGTTTTGGCACGAGTTCCCGTGAAATGGGTCATCTCGTTGAGATGAGTGCGTGCCTTGTGGGTACAGTAGTACATCTCTGATCAGAGTCTTAAATCTTTTCGAAAAGCCGAGCCCACGGTCAAGGGCGGGTTGCGTGACATCCCCCAGTTAGTTTACTTTGAATATGAATGTGCATGATGGATTGACATGTAAGGACCGTTGTGCGAGGAGGTAAAACGTACTCCTCGAGTTAGTTGATGTTGATGATGTTCATATTTACTTTCCGCATGATTAAAAATATGATTACACTAAATGCCATAACTGCAACTGCTTTATTCCGCATTGTTAGCCTTTATCCTTCCTTGTTTATTATCCTGCATTATTATTTGCATTTGCGGTGGCTTGTTGAGTACTTTTTGTACTCATACTCGTTGGACCCACAGAGGATGCTTATCTTGAAGACGGTCTGGAGTAGCGACCCAGTCGAGAAGAAAGATCCTGAAGAAGACGTTCGTCATGCCGCTGTTTACCTATATTATTATCGTTTTTATTAAAACAATGTTGTAATAAATATGGTCTGCGTACCATGGATTTTATCGTATGTACGTTGTCGCATGATGAACCTCTTGTATTATTGTTTTTCTACGGAAATTCAATAATGTCTCGATTTTGTTAAATCGGGGCGCTACAAGATGGTATCAGAGCCGACTCGACTGTAGGAAGCCAAACAGACCCGCCTAGCCATTAGCCATAGGAAATTATTTCTCGAAAATCTACTTCATAAACTTTGTTCCTCTCCTCACTTTTATTCAACTTGCTGTTTTGTAGATGCCTGTCTACCAAGTCCACAACTACTGCCGCCACTACGAGGGCTTCGTCCGGGAGCTCCGCATGATGCTCACCTTCCTCGGGTTCCTCTTCGAACCCGAATTCCAAGGAGTGTACCCCGACGAGTTCGCCGGGCCTTGTGACGTCTCCCTCACCGTCCATGGCTCCGGAGAACATCTGCCGCCCTACACCACCGCACTTGGAGGCCCGACTTTCGACGTCGCGTGCCAACGAGTCGCCCTCCAGGCCCTCATGGAGCTGAGGATGATCTACGATGATCGTCTTCAGAACTCATCCTTCCGGCTTGTGCCGAAGCGTACTCCCGGAGCCCACCGTAGTATCTACCTCGGAGTTCACTCCGTGCGTGATCCGGTCATGGCCCGGCAGTCGCGTCTTCTGCAGGCCATGGATGATCTCCACACCGAGGCGGTGCTCGACGCCGACGAGCACCATGAGGCGGTTGCATTTATTCGTGAAGAAACGAAGAACCTGATCCAACAGAACGGCGAGCTGCAGCGCAAGATCATACAGCTGCAGAAGGATATAGCGGAGATGGTTCCTCTTCTTCCTAGGAAGAAGAAGCCCATCCGTGAGCCCCTCCCTCGCCCCAAGAGGATCCCGCCACGACCCTCCCCCGCCAGGCCTTCCACCAGCGCCCCTACACCACGCCCCGGCCTCGTCTCCGACTCCATCATCGAGAATTTTCTCGAGCCCACCATCTCTCTGGAGCCGCGCACTCGTGGTTCCGAGAGCACGGAGACCGCCTCCGGTGGCGAGTAGGCGTTAGGAGACGCGGATTTTAATAAAGATCTTAAATTTGTATGTGGTGCCGTCTGCAACGAGTTGGGTTGTAGATGGAATAAGAACTTGATTGTAATGAACAATTTATACCACTTGATATATTTATATGCTTGAATGCTATATGTTATTTTGGTTAATTTTTGTTTCGTCATCTTTTGCTTTATCACTTTGGATATTCAGAAGATGGCCGACCACCAGAACACCGGCTCCAACAACGGAGCAGGAGGGAGCCGAGATGCGCCTGAGGGTGTTGTGCCCAACTGGGGTGCAACAGGCCCGCGCCAATCCGGGTCGCCTTCCGCCAATCACCCCACCTTGGCGGAGATGATGGCGAATCAGAACCATCTGATCACCGCCCTCCTCACCCAAATGCAGCACCAACAGGCTCAGTTGGACCGTCTGCAGAACGGGGAGCCCGCCCCTCGCGCACCAGCACCCGCGGCCGCTCCGCAACTCTCCGAGTTCTTGCGCGTGCGCCCGCCCATCTTCTCGAGCACAACCAACCCGATGGAGGCCGGAGATTGGCTTCGCACCATCGAGAAGAAGCTCGACCTCCTCCCCTGCACAGACCGGGAGCGGTTGGCCTTTGCCACTCACCAGCTCCAGGGTCCCGCCGCTGAATGGTGGGACAACTACCGTGCGTCCTAGCCAGAGGGCCACATGGTGACTTGGGCGGAGTTCACCATCGCCTTTCGTGCTGCCCACGTCCCCGCCGGTGTCATCGCGGTGAAGCAGCAGGAGTTCCGCGACCTGCAACAAGGCAACCGAACTGTCATGGAGTACCTCCATGAGTTCAACCGCCTCGCACGCTACGCACCGGAGGAAGTGCGCACCGACGCCCTCCGCCAAGCCAAGTTCCTCAGAGGACTTAAGGATGAGCTGTCCATCCAGCTCGTCGCCGCCGACTTCGCCGACTTCCAGCGGCTGGTCAACAAAGCGCTCATCCAAGAGACTGAGCAGAACAAGCTGGACCTCAAGAAGAGGAAGATGATCGCCTTCAAGCATCAGCAGGCGAACACTCAGAGGCCCCGCTTCGTCCCTCCGCCGCCAGCGCCCGCCTACCATCCTCGGCCCGCCTACAGGCCACCTCACGCAGCCGGTGGATCCAACGCCGGGCATCCTCGCCCCGCTCCACCAGCTCCGGCCGCTCAGCCGGCACCGGCCGCCAAGGCCCCGATCTTGAGGGATCGCCAAGGAAGGCCGGTCATCTGCTTCAACTACCGCAAGGAAGGGCACTATTCGCACCAGTGTCCTCGCCCCAAGCAGAACCAAGGCGCGGCACCTCACCAGGCCGTTCGCGCTCGCGTCAACCACATCAGCGCGGAGGAAGCTCAGGAGGCTCCCGAAGTCGTACTCGGTACGTTTACTATGAATTCCGTACCGGCCGTCATATTATTTGACTCTGGAGCAACCCACTCTTTCGTCTCGGAAGATTTTGCAGAAACAAACAATCTGGACGTGCTCCCTCTACCCATTCCCATGGTGATTGCCACCCCCGGCAAATAGGACCTCAGCTCGCTTCTACAGCCCTAAGGTTCAACTGGACATCCAAGGAGTGCTGTTTCGGGCCGAGCCTGTCCTCATCCAATGCACCGGACTCGACCTTATACTAGGTATGGATTGGTTGATGAAGCACAAGGGAGTGATCGACTGTGCCAACAAGTCCGTCACGGTGACCAGTCTTGAAGGCGTAACCGTCACCTTCCGGATGACCAGTCGCAAACCACTCGGAGCATCCCTTCGCTCAATAGCTCTTGAAGAGGTGCCAATAGTCAAGGAGTTGCAGACGTTTTCCCCGAAGATCTGCCTGGATGCCTCCAAGCGGGACATCGAATTCAGAATCGAACGTGTCCCGGGACCACTCCATCTCCAA
>JAAALK010000287.1:57071439-57143835 GCA_019279435.1 Zizania palustris | reverse complement strand
TCACCATCGCCTTTCGTGCTGCCCACGTCCCCGCCGGTGTCATCGCGGTGAAGCAGCAGGAGTTCCGCGACCTGCAACAAGGCAACCGAACTGTCATGGAGTACCTCCATGAGTTCAACCGCCTCGCACGCTACGCACCGGAGGAAGTGCGCACCGACGCCCTCCGCCAAGCCAAGTTCCTCAGAGGACTTAAGGATGAGCTGTCCATCCAGCTCGTCGCCGCCGACTTCGCCGACTTCCAGCGGCTGGTCAACAAAGCGCTCATCCAAGAGACTGAGCAGAACAAGCTGGACCTCAAGAAGAGGAAGATGATCGCCTTCAAGCATCAGCAGGCGAACACTCAGAGGCCCCGCTTCGTCCCTCCGCCGCCAGCGCCCGCCTACCATCCTCGGCCCGCCTACAGGCCACCTCACGCAGCCGGTGGATCCAACGCCGGGCATCCTCGCCCCGCTCCACCAGCTCCGGCCGCTCAGCCGGCACCGGCCGCCAAGGCCCCGATCTTGAGGGATCGCCAAGGAAGGCCGGTCATCTGCTTCAACTACCGCAAGGAAGGGCACTATTCGCACCAGTGTCCTCGCCCCAAGCAGAACCAAGGCGCGGCACCTCACCAGGCCGTTCGCGCTCGCGTCAACCACATCAGCGCGGAGGAAGCTCAGGAGGCTCCCGAAGTCGTACTCGGTACGTTTACTATGAATTCCGTACCGGCCGTCATATTATTTGACTCTGGAGCAACCCACTCTTTCGTCTCGGAAGATTTTGCAGAAACAAACAATCTGGACGTGCTCCCTCTACCCATTCCCATGGTGATTGCCACCCCCGGCAATAGGACCTCAGCTCGCTTCTACAGCCCTAAGGTTCAACTGGACATCCAAGGAGTGCTGTTTCGGGCCGAGCCTGTCCTCATCCAATGCACCGGACTCGACCTTATACTAGGTATGGATTGGTTGATGAAGCACAAGGGAGTGATCGACTGTGCCAACAAGTCCGTCACGGTGACCAGTCTTGAAGGCGTAACCGTCACCTTCCGGATGACCAGTCGCAAACCACTCGGAGCATCCCTTCGCTCAATAGCTCTTGAAGAGGTGCCAATAGTCAAGGAGTTTGCAGACGTTTTCCCCGAAGATCTGCCTGGAATGCCTCCCAAGCGGGACATCGAATTCAGAATCGAACTTGTCCCCGGGACCACTCCAATCTCCAAGCGCCCGTACCGAATGGCCGCCAATGAACTAGCCGAAGTCAAGAGCAACATCGAAGACCTAGAGCAGAAAGGTTACATCCGACCGAGTACCTCACCTTGGGGTGCACCGGTTATATTTGCCATGAAGAAGGACAAGACCAAGAGGATGTGCGTGGACTATAGAGCCTTGAACGACGTGACCATCAAGAACAAATACCCATTGCCTCGGATCGACGACCTGTTCGATCAGCTGAAAGGATCCTCGGTGTTTTCCAAGATTGACCTCAGGTCAGGTTATCACCAGTTAAGGATCAGGGAGGAAGATATACCCAAGACTGCTTTCACCTCCCGCTATGGACTCTACGAGTACACTGTGATGTCGTTCGGACTCACGAATGCCCCGGCCTTTTTCATGAACATGATGAACAACGTGTTCATGAAGTTCTTGGATAAGTTCATCGTGGTATTCATCGACGATATCCTCGTTTACTCCAAGACCAAGGAAGAACACGAGACTCACCTCCGTCTGACCCTCGGAAAGCTAAGGGAGCAGCAACTGTACGCCAAATACAGCAAATGCGAATTTTGGTCGTCTGAGGTGAAGTTCCTCGGCCATGTTATATCTGCCGGAGGAATAGCAGTGGACCCAACCACCGTTGAAGCGGTAACCAACTGGCTGTAGCCCACGACCGTGACCGAGATCCGGAGTTTCCTCGGATTGGCCGGATACTACCGCCGGTTCATCGAGAATTTTTCCAAGATCGCCAAGCCTATGACCAGACTTCTGCAGAAAGAGGTGAAGTTTGATTGGACCCCCGACTGCGAAGAGAGCTTCCAGACTCTCAAGAAGAAGCTAGTATCAGCCCCCATTCTGACTCTGCCAAACATCCGGAAAGACTTCCACGTCTACTGTGATGCCTCTCGTCAAGGATTGGGATGCGTCTTAATGCAAGAAGGGAAAGTGATATCCTACGCCTCCCGGCAATTGAGACCGCATGAGCTGAACTACCCAACCCACGACCTGGAACTAGCAGCCGTGGTTCATGCCTTGAAGATATGGAGACATTACCTTGTGGGAAATCGGTGTGAGGTCTTCACCGACCACAAGAGCCTCAAATACATATTCACCCAACCAGATCTGAACCTCAGGCAAAGGAGATGGTTGGAACTGATCAAGGATTACGACTTGGGCATCCATTATCATCCGGGCAAAGCGAATGTGGTGGCAGACGCCCTTAGTCGAAAAGGGTACTGCAATGCCATCATGATCCAAGACCAGGCTCCTCTGCTTTATAAGGAGATGGAAAGGCTAAACCTAGGGATCACCACTCGAGAGTACCTCGCTGCCTTGGAGTCTCGGCCTGTCTTAATAGACCAGATCCGAGAGAAGCAGAAGGAAGACTCGGACATCCTAGAGATCCAGCAAAACATGAGGAAGGGTAAAGCCCCCGGATTCTCCGAGGACGAACATGGCACCATCTGGTTCGGAAACCGAGTATGCGTACCCAACCTACCTGAGTTGAAGACTCTCATCCTTCAAGAAGCCCACGATACTCTATACTCCATTCATCCCGGGAGTACAAAGATGTACCAAGACCTGAAGGAAAAATATTGGTGGGTCAGCATGAAGAGAGAAATAGCTGAGTATGTGGCCAAGTGCGACACATGCCGGCGAGTCAAGGCAGAGCATCAGAGGCCTGCCGGACTTCTTCAACCCCTCAAAGTCCCTGAATGGAAGTGGGAAGAGATAGGAATGGACTTCATCACGGGACTGCCCAGGACCCAAGCTGGTCATGATTCTATCTGGGTGATCGTCGACCGACTCACCAAGGTAGCTCACTTCGTTCCGGTCAAGACAACTTACACCGTCGCCAAGTTGGCTGAGTTGTATATGACCCGGATCGTATGCCTTCATGGAGTTCCTAAGAAGATTGTATCTGACCGCGGGAGTCAGTTTACCTCCAAGTTTTGGAAGAACCTTCAAGAGGAACTCGGCACCCGACTGGACTTTAGCACCGCCTATCATCCGCAGACCGACGGTCAAACCGAAAGGGTCAACCAGATATTGGAGGATATGCTTAGAGCTTGTGCTCTAGACTTTGGCGGAATGTGGGACAAGAACTTACCTTATGCAGAGTTCTCCTACAACAACAGCTATCAAGCCAGCCTGCAAATGTCCCCGTTCGAAGCACTCTATGGGCGTAAGTGCAGAACGCCATTGCTCTGGGATCAAACCGGAGAATCACAACTGTTTGGGACTGACTTATTGAGAGAGGCTGAAGAGAAAGTTAAGATCATAAGAGACCGATTGAAGGCAGCCCAATCCAGACAAAAGAGCTATGCCGACAACCGTCGAAGAGACCTAGCCTTTGAGGAGGGCGACTATGTCTACCTCCGAGTCACTCCCCTCCGTGGCACTCAAAGGTTCAACATGAAAGGCAAACTAGCACCCCGCTACGTCGGACCTTTCCAGATCCTCCGTCGACAGGGAGAAGTGGCATATCAACTTGAACTGCCTCCATCCTTGGCAGGAGTTCATGATGTGTTCCATGTCTCTCAGCTGAAGAAGTGCCTCCGTGTACCCACCGAGCAAGCCGACCTTCAGCAGCTTAATGTCCAAGAAGACTTGACCTACATAGAGAGACCCGTCAAGATCTTGGAAACCAAGGAGAGAGTAACCAGAAGTCGCGTCGTCCGCTTCTGCAAAGTCCAATGGAACAACCATCCCGCCGAAGGAGCCACTTTGGAAAAAGAAGACGAGCTGAAAGCCCAATACCCCGAGCTATTCGAGTAGCGGTCCAATCACGAGGACGAGATTCTTGTAAGGGGGATAGGTTTGTAACACCCCAATTTTTCAAAACAATAAAAATATTATTAAATTCAATTTATGGGAATTATTATTTCAGAAAATACTTTTAATTCCCTTTTATACCCTTTTGAACTACAACATAGAGTAGAAGACCAAATCAGGAGGTGAAACTTTTTGTATATGATCCTAAGACCAAAATATAATTTTGAGAATTTTTATAAATTTTTACCAGCCTTGGAAGTAGCCCTAATATTTTAATCTATTTTCTGGAATTATTCTTATTCAGAAAAGTATTAGAACAGTAATGGGCTCCTCTCCCTCCCTTCTCTCTCTCCCGGCCGGCCCAGCCCGTTACCGCGCTCGCCTCTGGCTGACAACTCGGTCCCACCTGTCGGCGCCGAGTCCTTCCCCTCGCGCGCGAACCCGACACCTCGGCCCCACCCGTCAGTCGCCACCCTCGCCCGCTCGCGCCCGCTGACGAGTGGCCCCCGCTTGTCAGGACCTTCGTCCCCGCGAGATCCGCCCCGGATCCCCCCCCTCGCCGGCCGAAGCCCTAACTCCGCCTAGGATCCGCCCTCGCCGGCCCCCTCCCTTTAATCCGACGCGTGCATTGAAGTCCCCTCACCGCGCCGGCCGTTTCCCCCTATTAATCCCGCCCGATTCACGTCCAGGTGCGTTGAACCGCGTCAACCCGAGCTCGCCGGTGTCAAGGCGCATTTATCCCCGGCCACCGTCGATTACGCCCCCTCTGCCCCCGCCGGTGATCCTATTTAAACCCCCAGGCCACCCGCATTTCACCCCCACGCCTACACGTCGCGAGAACGCACAGAACGCCCTCACTCCAAGCTTTAGCGCATTACCTCTGGTTCGTCTCCGGCCACCGCTCGCCGTCGCACCGGACAGCCTCCGCCCGTGCCTCCGCCACCATCGTGACCGCCAGGACCTCGCCGACCTCGGCCACCACTTCGTCGACGACGAACCTCGCCGGATCGCCGTCCCCCGCCACGGAACCGAGAACCTTCGCCGCCACCGCTCGTCGCCGGCCTCACCCCGTCGACCCCGGACCACCGCAACGGTACCCTTTTGTTCCCCTCGGTACCCCCTTTCCGTTTTTAGCCCTAGCTAGACTAGATAGCCCTCGACCTCGCCGGAATCGCTCGCCGTCGTACCACTGGAGTCGGGGAAGAAGGGGTACTTTACCCCCCCGACACGCACTGTGCCGGATTCAATCCTGGCCGTGCGATCCAGATCCAACGCTTGGATTAAATCATTTGTTCGGTTTAATCCTGGCCGTCGGATCTGAGTGAAGCGGTACGGCGCGATCCCGTGCGTCCATTTGTTTTAAAACCCCGCGTTTAATCTCGTGCGTCCACGTGGTACCCCTTCGAACGTTTTAATCCTGGCCGTCCGTAGCCACTTACGCGTCCCGCCTCGCCCTCGCGCGTCGGATCTGGATCCGACGGTCCAGATCGACCCGGCGTACGCGCACAGTGCGCGGGTTCACCGTGGGCCTGGCTCACCGTGGACCCGAGAGGTTTAAAATTTGAAAATAAATTCCAGAAATGCTTTTAAACTTGTAAAATTCATATCTAATGCATTTGAACTCTAAAAATTACCATTCCAATTTCATAAAATTCATAAAATTATTCTCTACATGTTTATGCAATAAAAACAGTAGGCTTACTTTGACATTTTCATGTTTATTTAAATAAGTATTCAAATGCCCTTAGGATTAAAATGTAAATTTAAATATTTAAACTCCAGAAAATTTATGTAATTGTTCCTTTCTGTTTAAACACTAGAACCACTGAGTTTTCTCTGAATCATTCATATTAAATTGATTAGAAAACTTAATGTAGTATTATACATACTTAAAAACCCTTTTATGAAAAACAATAATTCATTTAGATTCATTTTAAATTAATGGAGAAATAAATTTCAGAACTTTAACCCTTTGAATTTAATTTATTTATAATCAAACCAACTTTAACTTATGTGTTTATAATGTAATGTTATACTGTTTGATTGGATGTTGTGTTCTTTTTATTTTACTTTATATTAAAAAGACTACGACGTCGCCGAGGAGCCGGAGTACTTTCCCGAAGTCCCTCCCTCTCCCTTTGCTGAACAAGGCAAGTCACCAAACAATTCTTTTGAGCATATTGAACCCATGTCTGAATCGACTATCGCTAAAACACATAGGTTATGTATATGCATTAGTCAAATGAACCCTTACATTATATTTATTTAGGATCCCCCGACCTTGATGTGCAACCCAAGCCATGCTATCTCGCCTAACCTCCTTGTCACCATATGGTCAATGATATTAGCTAGTGTCCAATGTATTGGCACGGCCGCCATAGGATAAAAATGAGTCGTAGCAAAATGGTTCTATTATATGATCCCCGTTACTCCTTATCCTTGGAAATTCTGTTGGTGATGAGTCATGGTTGTGAGTGTATGCATGGTGGGTTCCGGGTGCAAGCTAGGGCATTGGTCAGTCGCACCCGGGGCACTATAAGGACCGGTCTCAGGGATCCGTTGCAATACACTTACGTACTAACCACAAGTCTAGTGGGTAAGTCCTAACTAAGGTATGGGTTGTTCCAAACCGAGGCCACCATTTGGAGATGGGTCAAGTTGCACCTGCGGGTGACTTGTACCAATGTGGCGCAAAAGGGGGTGCGACGTTAGCCGGGATGCGGCCCGGCGCGCCGGCGAAACCTAGAGCGGGTGGTTATCGCTTGGAACATCTCATATTGAGGTTTTGGCACGAGTTCCCGTGAAATGGGTCATCTCGTTGAGATGAGTGCGTGCCTTGTGGGTACAGTAGTACATCTCTGATCAGAGTCTTAAATCTTTTCGAAAAGCCGAGCCCACGGTCAAGGGCGGGTTGCGTGACATCCCCCAGTTAGTTTACTTTGAATATGAATGTGCATGATGGATTGACATGTAAGGACCATTGTGCGAGGAGGTAAAACGTACTCCTCGAGTTAGTTGATGTTGATGATGTTCATATTTACTTTCCGCATGATTAAAAATATGATTACACTAAATGCCATAACTGCAACTGCTTTATTCCGCATTGTTAGCCTTTATCCTTCCTTGTTTATTATCCTGCATTATTGTTTGCATTTGCGGTGGCTTGTTGAGTACTTTTTGTACTCATACTCGTTGGACCCACAGAGGATGCTTATCTTGAAGACGGTCTGGAGTAGCGACCCAGTCGAGAAGAAAGATCCTGAAGAAGACGTTCGTCATGCCGCTGTTTACCTATATTATTATCGTTTTTATTAAAACAATGTTGTAATAAATATGGTCTGCGTACCATGGATTTTATCGTATGTACGTTGTCGCATGATGAACCTCTTGTATTATTGTTTTTCTATGGAAATTCAATAATGTCTCGATTTTGTTAAATCGGGGCGCTACAAAAGACTTCATACTCGTATAGATATATGTCGATGATATAATATTTGGTGGTTCATCTCATACACTTGTTGCTCAGTTTGCAGAATCGATGAGCAGGGAATTCGAGATGTCAATGATGGGCGAGCTGACCTTCTTCCTGGGTTTGCAGATCAAACAAAGCAAACAAGGAACTTTTGTCCATCAAACAAAATACACTAGAGATTTCCTTAAATGATTTGACATGTTTGCCGCTAAACCTCTTGCTACCCCAATGGGTACTTCTATTGCTCTTGATCCAGGTGAAGACGGAGAAGAAGTGGACCAGAAGGAGTATCGCAGCATGATCGGCTCCCTTCTGTACTTGATGGCTACGAGGCCGGACATACACTTTGCTGTGTGTCTGTGCGCTCGTTTTCAGGCTTCTCCCAGGGCATCACATCGTCAAGCTGTTAAACACATCTTAAGGTACCTCAAGCATACTCTTGAATTCGGTATTTGGTATTCTGCATCATCTTCATTATGCTTGAGAGGTTTTTCTGATGCTGACTTTGCTGGTTTCCGGATTGATCGTAAGAGTAGTTCTGGGACATGTCATTTTCTTGGATCTTCTCTTGTGTGTTGGTCTTCATGCAAACAGTCTAGCATTGCACAGTCTACAGCCGAGGCTGAATATGTAGCTGTCGCTAGCTATTGCGCACAGATTTTGTGGATGGTTTCTACTTTGCGGGACTTTGGGTTAGAGTTTTCTCATGTTCCACTCTTTTGCGATAACACAAGTGCAATCAGTTTAGCAAACAACCCAGTATAGCATTCGAGGACCAAACACATTGACGTGCGTTATCACTTTTTGAGAGATCACAATGAAAAAGACGATATTGAATTGCATTTTGTCGATACTCAAAATCAGCTTGCCGATATTTTCACCAAGCCTCTCGATGCTTCTCGTTTTGCATTTTTGAGGGGAGAGCTTGGCATTTGTCATCCTTATGGCATCATGTTAGGGGGAGTTGTGTACACTTGCATATGCTTCTAAAATATGATTAATTTCTTTTACATGTACATGACTTGTGTGTGCACTTTACGATACTCTCCTTCTTTCACTATTTGATTGTGCTTAGAATGAACTCATCTATCTACAGGTTTTGAGCATGGCTTTTCTTTGTGAAAATTTGAAAATGGTCACTACCAAGTCTGGTTTCTAGCATGAATAGGCTAGGGTGCTTTTGCTATTCATTTCTTACTTGATAGCTTTGTCCTTGTCACTTGGATGCTCATATGCAACTTGATCATATCTGCTTAAAAATGAAAAGAAAAATGATAAAAAAATGAAAAATTGAAAAATGAAAAATGAAAAAGAATCAAAAGTGCTAAAGTGATGATAAAATTGAAAAAATCCAGGTGGGTTTGCATAGTCGCACTACTTTGTTCTGGACTGCATACCATTGCACTTTGGTTTGAACTGGGACATCGAGTGTATACCAAGATCAACGCCTTAAGCTTCCGATGGTTTATCCTAGAATTGGCTTTGTTAGTTAGAATAAAAAAATTAGAATAAAAAGTTTGATTTTCTCGCATATCAAGTTTGCTGCGCTCCTTGTAGTGGGATGTGTTTTTCGAGTTTGTTTGTGACTAGCTTTTGTACTTTTTACCTTGCCATGTCTAGTTCACCAGTCAGGGTAGTGATGCTTTTATTTGCTTAAACTTCAAACTGCTTGCTCATACGGATATTTAGATTATGTTTATTCAAAGCTTGCCTTGCAGTTTAGTCAGGACAGATTGTGAGGCACAAAAAGTACTTGTACTGTAATTGGACTTCATCATATTCTGGAAGCATTGCATGGTCACTTTACTCTTTCGACTCATGGGGCTATCTTGATGTCTGCATTGCCAAAGGGGGAGAGTACTTGAGCTTTTTGATAAGTTTGTGATCTTTGTGATCTTTTGAGATTTTGAGATAATTTTTGCGTTTCTTTATCATTTGGCAAGTGACATGTTTTCTCACTTTGCTCTGTTTAGAGCTTTCATGGTCACTTGTGTGCTGAACCTTTCTTTTACTCCTTTTTGGATCTTGTGTTGTCAATGCACTCATCAAGGGGGAGATTGAGGAATATAGTGAAGTGTGTCACTAGTGTTCAAGGTAATGATGAGTGATTGACAGGGTGGATTCATGAGTTGTGTCTGGATGTTCTGGATATGGTATGTGTGTCTGTGTTTGTCTCGTGTGTGCAGGTTTGAGTTACTCGTCAACTGTCGATGGCACGGGATCAGGGTTAGACGGGGAGTCTAATCCTAGATGGTCGAGGGTGTCAGTAAAAGTCGAGAGTGGACTCTAATGTACGCATGGAGGTCAAATGGGACGTTGAGTTGAACATTGATCGAGACGAAGCATCGATTGAGTCAGCGAAAGGGAAGCCAGTTCAAGTGACAAGGCAGCTCGAGGGATCGAGAGCGGGAGAGACTTGTTGGCAGTCGAGTTTGTGGACTGATGACGGGCATCGACGATCAGGAGAGGCTTTGTCGGTTTTTGCTGAAAACCGTCAAAATTTTAAATGTTGTTTTAATTCAATAAATTTGTGTCATGTATTAGTTTAAGTTTTTAGTTTTATAGTGTGTTCTTTTTAGTTTATTTTTGGAATGTCTCTATTCTGAAAATATTCTAAAGAGGGGTCTTTTTGTATTTTTTCTTTTGAGGTCAAATAGGGTATTTTCAGTTTTGTAATTTCAGATTTCTCTTGGGGGCAAAGTGTGAATGTGTGTCTTCTAGAACCTTGGGCAGGTGGGATATTTATCCCTGTCCCTTGGCCGAACAGAATAGAGTTTTTGGATCAAAAATTTGCTCAGTTTTATCTACAAAAACCAGAAAAATTCTCAAAGATTTGGAGGATTGACGATGAAGAGGAGACCGTGAGGAGTTTCGGACCCGCTACAGGCTTTTTCGGCAAGACTATTCATCGTCCAATAGATTAGAATTCCAGCGCCTGTTTGTGTGAGTTCCTCATCGATTTCTCTGTGAACTCTTGATGATCTGAATTGTTTTATTGTGTGATTTCAACCTGATATGATTGGTATACATGTTGATTAGTTTTGATCTTTGAATCAATTCAGTTTTCACATATATTTCATGGTTTGAACACTGAATATATTTTATCACATAGTATGTATCCTCTTGTTCAGATATGATTCATATATGTGTGATTGAATGGATGTGTATGGATAAAAATTGATCAAGTCTGGCTAATAGAGTATTGATTTGAAAATGCATCTAGTTGTAGTACTGGACTGTTTTGATTCAACCCTCAGTCTAGTTTCATGTTGTGAAGCTTTCTTCACCTTTTCAGTTCTGTTTTGAGTGTTTTGAATCCTGAAATGTCTTCAGATCTGTTTTCTAGTTTTGAGTCTGGTGTTTGATCTCTAAAACCTCAAAAATACCATTTCATATCTGTTGTTCAGTACTTACTGTTTTAATTCACTTTGTCAGAAATTTTCCTGTCAGTAGCTCTGTTTTGGCCTTTCTCTGTTTTCTTCTAGTTTTCTAGATCTGGTGTTTAGTTCTTGCAGTATAGTAAGTAGCTGGTTGAAGTCTGAGTTTACTTATAATGTTTTGAATTGTTCTGTACTGAGTCTTTTTCCCTGGTTAATAGAGTCAGTTCAGTAGTCTTTAATGAATTGAGTTTCCTGTTTTGAGTTACAAACACTTTAGGTTTACAGTTTTGTTACAGTGAATATTGGTTCTGGTTTCTAGTGCCTTTTAGTCAGTTGTTTCTGCTGAGAAGAAAAATTTATATTGCTACTGTAATGTGTTGTTAAACAGTAAACTCAAAACTATTATTGCTTGCTGATGATTCAGTACTGTTATGGATTCTATGTTGGCGATAATCTGAAAAGATGCAAGGTAGATGAATTGTATTAATCTGAGATTACTTGAAGTTCACTTCCTTGATTGACATTTGCTATAAACTGAGAGAGGTGAAAAATCATTGTGTACTCTTGACGATGAATAGTAAATACTGATTTGTTTCAGTTTTGATTCAGAATCGTGTCATCTTCAATACTCCTTGGGAATTTGTCTACTGATTTTCAACAAGTTAATCTATCTAGTTCAAGTACTGAAAATTGTGTGTTGTGATTCAAAGTGTTCTGAATTTATTGGATGGTTGAGCTATATTTTAATTCTATTCTAGTGAAATTTGAATCAGATTAGTATGGAACTTTTTCAGTTCTTGAGAGGAGATAAAAAATAATTTCTGCTGGTCAAATTTGTCAGTCAAAACACCAAAAGTATTGTTGTGAGAAGTGTATCCTGTTTTGATTCAGTGCACTGAGACTGAGTTTCAGAATTGCTACAGTTCTCTCAGCTCTCTCTATTCCAAGTCATTAATTCTGTTTTCAGCAATTGTGATTCAAGTAAATCTAACTAGTACATATTATGAATTCTGCATGCTGAAATCAAACTTGTTCTGAAATTGAACTATACAATTTGGTTCAAAACCTGAATGCTGAAATTTATTGAAACCTGCTGTCACTATTCATTGTCAAGAATGTTTCAGAGGTATTGAGTTTTCATTCGACACTCTCTTGAAACAAAGCTGATTTGGTTTTTTGAATCTTGTGGAGCTCAAATTTATACTGATTGGTTTAATCTTGAAATTGAGTGTTTAGAGGTGCGTTGGGTGACTTGATTAGGTCATCACATTCGAAAGAAAGTGTTGAGGCGCCTATTCACCCACCTCTAGTCGCTATTCTGATCCCACAATTAGTATCAGAGCAGGTTAGATCATCAGTTGACCTTAACCGTTTTGTGATACTTGTGGCGACATGGATAAGAACACCAAGAATCCAATGTTTGATGGGCGAGACTATGCCTACTGGAAGGTGCACATGGAGGCTTATTTGCTTAGCCAAGGATGTGCGATATGGGACATTGTTGCATCCAAGTATGTGATTCCTGACAATCGTACCTCAGAGACTGAGAAGGCACAATATGAATGTAATAGCAAGGCTAGAAACATTCTTTTTATCAATCTGAGTCGCAACGAGTTCGACAGGGTCCAGCACCTTCGGACTACTTGAGAAATCTAGTCGACCTTGAGTACTTTTCATGAGGGCACATCGTAGATTAAGGCTTGGAGGCAGAGCACGTATAATCAAGAATACCAAATGTCTGTGCAAGGCCCTAGTGAATCTGTAGATGCTTTGTTTGCTCGCTTTGATGGTATTGTTAGTAACTTGCGCTCCACTGGGACGCTAGGTTACTCTGATCATGACCGAGCGATCAAACTTCTCTATGCTCTGGATCGTAGCATATGGGAAGTAAAGATCTCAAGCATTGAAGAGTCTGCGAGTTTTGATACTTTGACATGCGATGAACTCTTCAGTAAGCTTAAGTCCACCGAGATCGCCAAGGCATCTCGTTCTGGGATTGGGAACTCTTTGCCACAATCCATGGCACTAGTTTCCGATTCCGGTAGTGGCACCTCATCTGGAGGTAGCATGTCTGGTGTGTGTGCTTTGTCTGGGGGTTTTGCCTTGTCTTCTTTGGTGGATATCACAAAGGAGCAAGTGGACACATTGGACGATGAAGAGCTTTCTCTCATAGTCAAAAAGTTCACTAGGTTCTACAATGATAGAAGAGATCAGAAGAGAGGAGGCTCTCGAGGGTGTTTTGAGTGCGGTGACCTAAATCACATTAAAGCCAATTGCCCAAAACTGAAAGCCAAAAATGAACATGAACAAAAATATCAGAAAAGAGATAAGAAATCATTCTACGAAGCCTTCCATTGGAGGGGTCCGATTGAGGAGCCATGCTGAATAGCGTGGGCCTCATGGCTCCAGATTTGATGAGTCATTGTCAACGATAGTCAAAGAGGACAGAAGAAGAAAGGAGATATGCTGTTTCATGGGCCGCGTGTGACTCAGGTACACGGGCAGCGAGGGACTATCGGGCTGAGAGAGCCGCGAAGTCGGGCTGGCCCAATCCGGGTACATGGGCCAGAAGCAGTAGAAGACCCACTGGGCTGTTGACCAGGATTGACTCAGGTACACGAGCGGTGAGTGATTGCCGGGCTGAAAGAGCTGCG
Organism: Zizania palustris; assembly: GCA_019279435.1. Taxonomy (NCBI): domain Eukaryota; kingdom Viridiplantae; phylum Streptophyta; class Magnoliopsida; order Poales; family Poaceae; genus Zizania; species Zizania palustris. The sequence goes on along the minus strand of JAAALK010000287.1, from coordinate 57,130,361 downwards.
GAATCGGGCCGGCCCAATCCGGGTACCTGGTGCAAAGTCGGTGGAGGCTTTGTCAATTTCGGCGCAAAACTGACAACCGTTGATTCTGTATCAGACTGTCCAGAAGAGAAGTCGTAGTCGCTACGAAAGCTTAGCTTCCGGATAAGTCATCTGCATCTCTAGGCCCACAGTCAGTCAGTCATGTTTGTAAAATATTCCTAAGGGCAGTAGAGTCATTTCCTTTATTTTAGCATCTGTAAAAACCCTAAGGGGCTGGTGGAATATTCTAGGCCATTGGGCAGCCTATAAATAGGGCCCCAATCCCTAGGGTTGGTCTACCCCTTTTGCTGAAATCATTGCCTACTCTATTGGGTCATTTTTGTCTCTCTCTCCCCTGTTTGTGTGCGCCGCTAGGATCTGTGTGGTGTTTTGGTTCATTTCTGCATCCCCTTGATTTTATTTGTTCCCGTGGGATTCCATCTCCTGTTCGTATTTGGATGCGTGCATTGATTTCTCTGATTCAGAAGCTTCGTTTTGGTGTGTGCTATTGAATTTATTCCTGAGAAGGTGCTTCTGTTGCGTGTGTTCTTCACGCAAGCAGTACTAGTTCTTGCTGTTGCAAGTAGTACTACTACACTGTAGCAACAGTACAATAGTACTCAGGCTTTGCTTTTTCTGCGTAGCTTTTTGATCGAAGCAGACAAGACTGAATACCTTTTCTGGTTGTTTTCTACTGAAGCCCCTCAGCTCCGTGAGGCAGGTTTCGATCTGACATCTTCGAAGGCTTCGCTTGAACTTCGGCTTCAAGTTTGTGCTGTGTTTCTAGCTTTGCAGTACGCTTTGCACTCTGTCAGCTTCACATACTTCGATAGTCTTTGCGAAGGTGTACTCAGTCTCGAGCTGTTCGAAGTCAATACTTTGTCAGGCTTCGGAGCTAGCCTCGAAGCTAATCTCACTGATAGACTTCGCTCAGGGTTTGCATCCGTCTTCTCCGAAGGTCCTTGATGTGTTTGTTCGAAGTTAGAGTGTAGGCTTTGTTTTGGTTTCTCTGTCACGTGTCAGCCTTCGCTTCTCTTTTCGAAGGTTGCTTTTTCGAAGGTAGAGTGTAGGCTTCGAATTTGGTTTCTCTGTCGTGTGACAGGCTTCGCTACTCCTTCGAAGGTTGTCTTTCTGTGCAACGTGTTCGAAGGTCTGTTCGAAGGTTGCGCTTCGAAGTACTCTGTTCGAAGCAAGCTTCGTTACCTTCGTACGTTGCTGCGAAGCATACTCCGCTTTTTCCTCTTGAGATAGGCTAGATCAACTTAACCTTCGGCACATATCTGTCAACCTTCGACAACCATCTCCGAAGCAGGCTTCGACCAGTGAAGCAGGCTTCGACCACCGAAGCAAACCTCGACCGGCGAAGCAGGCTTCGCCAAGTTCCGAACATGAGACATATTTGAACAGTAACTTCTCTTCTCATTCATAGTGCACTTAGATTGCTTTACTGGGAAGTTTATCTTGCCTTGTCTCGTGTACTCTGTTTATCTGTCTTTTAGCACTGCACTGGTAGTTCTCTGTTTATCAACAATTGCTTCTAGGCTAGATACCTTTAGACTTAGGCGATCTGTTCTTTCTGTGCTGATTAGTCTTTAGAGGTGCGTTGGGTATTGGGAGTAGGACATTGATTCGAAAGAATTTTTAGGCGCCCATTCACCCCCCCTCTGGTCGCTACTTTCGGTCCTACAAGTGGTATCAGAGCTTGGTTAGGGTTTTTCTATACCTTAACCGGTTCTAAACCCCAGTAGTGATCATGACTTCTCCTAGCAAGGTCCCGTCCTTGGAAGCCTATGGCTATAACTATTGGAAGACTCGCATGCGAGCCTATCTTATGAGCCAGGGTTCGGACATATGGGACATTTGCGTTCACACCATGTTCGTTATACTACCAGTCGCTGAGCATGGTACTGCAGGTATCATTGCCTAGCATCTAAGCAATAGTAAGGCTGTGAACATTTTGTTTTCTGGTTTAGGTCCCATTGAGTTTGAGCGTGTGAGCCATCTCTCCACTGCGAGAGAGATCTGGGCTACCCTCAAGGCACACCATGAGGGAATAGCCCAGGTCAAGGCTTGGCTCTATCAGACCTACCGGCGTGAATATGAGAATTTCACACAAAAGCCGGGTGAATCTGTTGAAGCGTTGTTTGGTCGTTTTCAATCGATCATTAACAAGCTTCGGGACAACAAGGCTGAGGGTGCTCAGTTAGTCTCAGATCACGAGCAGGCGCTCAAGGTTATCCATACCTTGGACCCAAAGATCTGGGAGATCAAGGTATCCTCTATCATTGAGAGTACTTCTTATGATACCTTGACCATTTCTGAGTTGTTTAGCAAGCTGAAGGCTACTGAGGTTGATCTCCAGCTGAGATCAAATCTCACTGGTTCTGGATCAAAATCTCTAGCCCTTGCTACACCTTCTATTGATCCTTCTTCTGTGAGCTGTGCTGGGTTCTCTTTAATGTCTATCACTGAGGACCAGCTTGAGTCTTTGGGAGATGATGATTTGTGTCTTTTTAACAACCGGGTGCGTCGTGTCTATGACAAAAGAATGTTTAAGAGACACGGCACAAAATCCGGGTGCTTTGAGTGTGGTGATCCAGGACACTTCATCGCCAACTGCCCCAAGCGCAATGGACACAAGAAGGGCACCGGTGGTGGCATCCATGACTCCGGTAAGCACGACAGCTCTTCCTTCAACAAGGGCAAGCCGAAGACCAGATTCTTCAAGAAGGCCCTGAAGGACTACCGGTGAGAGAACAAGAAGCGCGACAAGGCCTTCTTCGCCGAAATGGAGAAGAGCTACTCCAAGCGGTCCACGTCTTCTTCCTCTTCATCGAGCTCAAGCGATGAGGAGATCGCCATCAGGAAGGGGAAGGACAATGACGATCCGGCGGGCCTCTGCTTCATGGCTTTCGGAGACAAGCTGAAGAGCCGCTCACACCAGCGCCGAAGATCCCGCAAGAGCTTCTGTTCAATGGCTCTTGGGGATAAGGAAGAAAAGAGCTCCTCCGACGACTCCGACGACGACGACAACGAAAAGGTATCATCCTATGAGCGTGAAATCGTTGATTTACTTGAGAGCAATCATCAGGAGTTGAAATATTGGGAAAAACTGCTTAGGGGTGCTAAGAAGAGGATAGATGAGTTAGAGAGTGATCTTGCCATGGCCAACGGCAGAATTGAGAGTCTATCTTCTTCCCCTTGCTTGGGTGATAGCAGTGAGTGCCCGAAGTGTGAGGTGCTTCTGTGTGACCTGTCGACTCTGAAGTCCAGGTACACAGAAAGGGTTGATGAGAGGGACGCTTTGGCCACTGAGCTTGAAAGCATTGAGCTGGAGCTGAAAGATGCTCAAGCCACTGTCGTCGCACCCTGTGTTCATTGCTCATCTCATCTAGCTGCCTTAGCTGAGCTGAAATCCAAGGGCGATGAGCATTTGGGTGATTTGGAGAGGTTGAGAGTTGAGCTTGCGCAGACTAGGCTAGAGCTTGAGACACTGTCAGTTCCACCCACTGTCTGTGAGAACTGTCTGTCTCTTAGACTTGAGTTGATTAAGCTAAAAGCCGAGAAGTCTTTCCAGATAGATAGCGAGTGTGAGACCTGCTTATCTCAGGTGGAGGTACTAGCTTCCTTGAGAGAGGAGCTAGCTGATTCTCAGAATGAGAACTTTTACCTCCGTTCTATCCTGAGTTAGATCAGTGCCAGAGAGCCATAGCTCGGCATGATGATCTTACAGTTCAAGAGGCAGGATGGGTTTGGGGTAGGCTACACATACACCAAGGCTGACTTTGAGAGTGCCATTAGCCGGGCAGTGGAGTGGAGTAAAATGACTCCTGAGCAGAGATATCCTAAGACTCACTCCACTGAGTCCTCCCAGGCTTGTCAGCCCAAGGATGGAGTGATCAATGAACCACCAAAAGCTCCACCCAAGAAACCTATATGGGTTTCAAAGCCCAAACACCTCCACACTCCTCTAGACTCTCTTCCTGGACCCTCTCAGCCCAAGAAGACAACACCTAACACCACTAAGCCCAAGAATCCCAAGCCTCAACCACAACCCAAGAAGCCCACCTATCACTGTGAGTACTTCTAGAGAGACGGGCATCTTGCGGAGTTTTGCTTCGGGAGGAAGCGGGTTGAGAGAGCAGAGAGAGCTCGTGGTGGTCAGGAGCAGTTCTACCAGCAGGGTGGTAGACTGCGTGTTCCTCGACGCGGGGAGAGGCTGGAGGCCAGGCCGCGTCGTGTAGGTGGTGGTAGAGGAGACAGCTTTGTTGCCCGTGCTCCAGTTGTTGGTAGTCGTTCCGGCAGAGCTCTAGGCCGTTTTGGCTACGGTCCTGGACCTCGTAGCCGAGGCTTTAGGCAGAACCAAGGACCGCGCTTTGAGCCGCGTTTTGGGTCCAAACTCTCATGATGATTTCTTCTTTCTGTGTTTTGAGCAGATGGCTCGACACTGGTTTAGCTCTTTTGTTAAAACTGGTGCCGGACCATTTGCTCCCACTTATAGCCACTGATTGTGCAGGATCGGGGACTGGAGGACGTTTGGATCATGGACTCAGGATGCTCTCTCCACATGACGGGACTTCGCAGATGGTTCTCCAGTCTCACTCCCCCGAGCTCCAAAGAATACATCATCTTCGGGAACAGTGGTCAAGGGAAAGTAAGTGACATTGGCTCAATTCACATTTCAGATCATTTCTCTTTGAAGAATGTTGCTTTGGTTAAAAATTTGAACTTCAATTTGATTTCTGTTTCGCAACTTCTTGAGGATGGTTTGGAAGTGCGTTTTAAGAAGGGCAATTCTTCTGTGTTTGATTCTATAGGGTCTTTGATTTGTCAGATTTTACCTTTCGGTAAAGTTTTTCGAATTAACTTCTCTAGTTCTTTTGGCCCTTCTCGCTGTTTGATTGCTGGATCCTCCTCTGAGCTCTGGAAGTGGCATAGGAGGTTAGGTCATTTGAGTTTTGATCTGCTAGTCAGGTTGAGCTCTATAGACCTCATCCGAGGATTGCCCAAGCTTAAGATGGAGAAGGATCTAGTTTGTCATCCCTGTCGTCATGGAAAAATGGTTGCCGCCTCTCACTCACCTATGACTCAGGTGATGACTTCGTATCTGGGCGAGCTTTTACATTTGGACACTGTTGGTCCAGCTCGGGTACTCTCAGTCATTGGGAAGTGGTACGCGCTTGTCATTGTTGACGACTTCTCTCGATTCTCGTGGGTTTTCTTTTTGGAGTCTAAGGATGAAACTTTTCAGTTTGTTCATGACCTGATTTTGAAGCTGAAGAATGAGAACAATGGTCAGATGCGAGCAATTCGCTCCGACAACGGCTCTGAGTTCAAGAACTCTCAGTTTGTCAGTTTCTGTAGTGATCAAGGTCTTGACCATCAGTTTTCTTCTCCTTACACTCCCCCACAAAACGGCGTTGTGGAACGAAAGAACCGCACGCTAGTCGAAATGGCTAGGACGATGCTCGATGAGCACAGGACTCCTAGGCGTTTTTGGGCTAAAGCCATGAACACGGCTTGCTATCTTGCCAACCGCATTTTTCTTAGAGCTTACCTAGGTAAGACCTCATACGAGTTGCGGTTTGGCAGATAGCCCAAGGTGAGCCACTTGCGAGCGTTTGGCTGCAAGTGCTTTGTGCTCAAGAAGGGAGAGCATTTGGACAAGTTTGAGTCTCGTTGCTGGGATGGAGTTTTTCTTGGTTATGCATTGCATTCTCGAGGTTTCCGTGTTTGGAACCTCGAATCCCAGCAGCTTGTCGAGAGTTGCGAGGTTTCTTTTGATGAGTCCTTGCCTTCTTTAACTCCTTCTTTTGAGCTTTCTGGTGATGATGAGCTCGGAGAATCCATCTTCGAGAAGATGAGGATACTCCAGCTGCTGATGATGGTGGGATTTCTGCTCCCCCGGTAGAGCCCACACCTTCTGAGACTTCGACTGAGGACGAGGGTGGACCTCTGATCACTTCTTCCACTTTGATCAAGCCCCCTCAGTCGAGTCCAGAGGTGCCAGCTGCTGACTCTGGTGAGGTGACTTCAGATCACCAGGGAACCCGAGCAGTTCAACGTGATCATCCCTCAGAGCTCATCATTAGTGATTTGACTGAGAGAACTTTGCGTTCTTCTACCTCTCTTGCTGTGTTTGCTGAATCTGCTTTTGTTGCATCTTTTGAGCCCAGAGATGTTTCTCATGTTCTTTCTGATTCAAATTGGATTAATGCTATGCAAGAAGAGCTTGAAAATTTTGTCCACAATCGGGTTTGGACATTAGTTGAGCCGCCACCAGGATGCAACCCCATAGGCACCAAGTGGGTATTTAAGAACAAACAAGGTGAAGATGGGGTTGTGGTGCGCAACAAAGCTCGACTAGTTGCCAAGGGTTTTTGCCAAAAAGAAGGTATTAATTTTGAAGAAACTTTTGCCCCTGTTGCCCGTCTTGAGTCCATTCGCATTCTCTTAGCTTTTGCCGCTTCGAAGGGTTTTAAGCTTTTTCAAATGGACATTAAGAGTGCTTTTCTGAACGGGTTCATAGAGGAGGAAGTTTATGTTAGGCAGCCCCTCGGCTTTGAGAACCCTAAGTTTCCTCGACATGTTTTTAAGTTGCAAAAAGCTTTATACGGGTTGAAGCAAGCCCCTAGGGCTTGGTATGACCGGTTGAAGCAATTTTTGTTGGGGAAGGGCTTTGTGATGGGTTCGGTGGATAAAACTCTTTTCTTGCTCAGAGTTGCTTCAGATTTTTTAGTTGCTCAGATTTACGTGGACGATATTATTTTTGGCGGTACTACTAATGATCTTGTGTCCAAGTTTTCTGAGCAGATGCACAGTGAGTTTGAGATGAGCCTCATGGGTGAGCTCAAGTACTTCTTAGGACTCCTGATCAAGCAGACCAAGGACGACACCTTCATCCACCAAGGTAAGTATACTCGTGACATGTTGAAAAATTTTGACTTTGGTGGTGAGTTGAAGCCGCAGATGACCCCGATGGGCACATCTGGGGGTCTGGACAAGGATGAGAGCGGCGTCAAGGTCAATGAAAGGGAGTTTCGAGGGATGATCGGCTCGCTGCTATACTTGACGGTGACAAGACCGGATATTCAGTTCGCCGTGGGACTTTGCGCGTGTTTTCAGTCATCACCACGCGCGTCTCATTGGTAGGCTGTCAAGCGCATCTTCAGGTATCTCACTTATGCGCCTGATCTTGGTGTTTACTATTCAGCATCATCATCTCTTGATTTATCTGGATTTTCGGACACCGATTTTGGTGGGTGCTGGTTGGATCGCAAGTCGACTTCCGGTACTTGCCAGTTTCTTGGTTCTTCTCTTGTCTCTTGGTCTTCTCGAAAGCAATCTGGAGTTGCTCTTTCGACCACAGAGGTTGAGTACATAGCTGCTGCTAGCTGCTGCTCACAGTTGGTTTTGATGATTTCCACTCTACGAGATTTTGGGTTGTTCTTTCCTACCAGGGTTCCATTGTTTTGCGACAGCACAAGTGCTATTAGTGTAGGGAAAAACCCTTGTCTCCATTCAAAAACCAAACACATTGATGTGCGCTTTCATTTTCTGTGGGATCAATATGAGAAAGGTGTCATTGACCTTGTTCATGTTGATACCCATCATCAGTTGGCTGACATTTTCACCAAACCCCTGGATCAGTCTACCTTTGAGCATTTACGAGGGGATTTGGGTGTTGTGTATCCTTTCTAGGATATTTTCCGTCAGTTTTCTTTCTTCTTTACTTTTTTCTTGAGTATTTTTTTGTGTGTGTTCATATCTTGCATATTCACATATCACACTTTAGAGCTGCTTCTGTTATATGATTGAACTGCTTTACTTATTCTAGCTAGTACATGTGATTGAATACTTGTCAATGATCATGCTTTAGTTCAGTTCACTTGATATGTCTGATATCTGTCATGTGCATGGCTTTTATGCTTTAAAACTTGAAAAATGATCACAACTGCTTCTGTTAACTAGCATGTGTAGGCTGAATGTTTTTGCTATCTGTTACATGCCTTGTAGCTAGTTCCTGACTTAGATGCAAACATGCAACTTGGACATCTTTATACTTTAAAACATGGAAATGTGCGTTAAAAATGATAAAAATCAAGAAAAATGTAAATTCCAAGCCTTTTTATGCATAACTTGAAAAGATCCAGGTGGGTTTGCTTTGTCGCATTACATTGTTCTGGACTGCGTACCATAGCACTTTGGTATGAACTAGGACAGTGTAGTGTCTGCCAAGACCAAATGTCTTAAGCTTCTGATGGTCCAGTTCTGGCCTAGGCTTGACTTGGTCGGTCAGCATAAGGTTTGACATGCAAATAACCCCTGGCATAAATGAAAAAGAGAAAAGAAAAAGCCATGAAAATTGAAATGATAACAAGTCTGCTGAAGCACCTTGTTTTGGATAATGCTTATCTTGGTAGATATCAGATAGCTTTTGCATCTCATTCTTTACCTTGCTTGTTTACTGGAAAATGTGGTGATGCTTTTGTTTGCAAAAACTGAAAAATGTGTGCTAATGACTGTCTTTAGATATCATCTGTTGCACTGATCATGCCATGCATCTTCGACAGTATGTCTTTCGCTATACTTGTTAGATGTTTGTAATTGCAGTCAATCATATCTGAGAACCATGCTTTATTCACTCCACCTACACCCCAGTTGCATTCATCGCATATTTTGAGGGGGAGTTGCGTTTCAGGGGGAGTCTGTGTCTTGGTTGAGTGCTTGATGAGTTTACTTGTCAACAAGGGGGAGAAAATTTGGGATCAGAGTTTAAGGGGGAGTTTTTGTCTCGCTTGTTCTTACTCTGTTGATATCCTTGTTGTTCTGAAATCGCACTCATTTTGAGCTTTTACGTTTTGGTTAACCATAATAACCACTTCTTGCTTTTGTTTGGCTTTCGGTCATTAGGGTTAAACTTTTACCTTTTCTTCTTCTTCTTTGTTTTCTTGTGTTTTGTTTTCGTGTTTCCACTGTTGCTTGCAGATTTTGAAGAGCTGAAGAAATGAAGTGTTGAGAATGCACTCATCAAGGGGGAGATTGAGGAGCCATGCTGAATAGCGTGGGCCTGATGGCTCCAGATGTGATGAGTCATTGTCAATGATAGTCAAAGAGGACAGAAGAAGAAAGGAGATCTGCTGTTTCATGGGCCGCGTGTGACTCAGGTACATGGGAAGCGAGGGACTGTCGGGCTGAGAGAGCCGCGAAGTCGGGTTGGCCCAATCCGGGTACATGGGCCAGAAGCAGTAGAAGACCCACTGGGCTGTTGACCAGGATTGACTCAGGTACACGGGCGGTGAGTGATTGCCGGGCTGAGAGAGCTGCGGAATCGGGCCGGCCCAATCCGGGTACCTGGTGCAAAGTCGGTGGAGGCTTTGTCAGTTTCGGCGCAAAACTGACAACCGTTGATTCTGTATCAAACTGTCCAGAAGAGAAGCCGTAGTCGCTACGAAAGCTTAGCTTCCGGATAAGTCATCTGTATCTCTAGGCCCACAGTCAGTCAGTCGTGTCTATAAAATATTCCTAAGGGCAGTAGAGTCATTTCCTTTATTTTAGCGTCTGTAAAAACCCTAAGGGGCTGGTGGAATATTCTAGGCCACTGGGCAGCCTATAAATAGGGCCCTAATCCCTAGGGTTGGTCTACCCCTTTTGCTGAAATCATTGCCTACTCTATTGGGTCATTTTTGTCTCTCTCTCTCTCCTGTTTGTGTGCGCCGCCAGGATCTGTGTGGTGTTTTGGTTCATTTCTGCATCCCCTTGATTTTATTTGTTCCCGTGGGATTCCATCTCCTGTTCGTATTTGGATGCGTGCATTGATTTCTCTGATTCAGAAGCTTCATTTTGGTGTGTGCTATTGAATTTATTCCTGAGAAGGTGCTTCTATTGCGTGTGTTCTTCACGCAAGCAGTACTAGTTCTTGCTGTTGCAAGTAGTACTACTACACTGTAGCAACAGTACAATAGTACTCAGGCTTTGCTTTTTCTGCGTAGCTTTTTGATCGAAGCAGACAAGACTGAATACCTTTTCTGGCTGTTTTCTACCGAAGCCCCTCTCTGTTCGAAGCCCCTCAGCTCCGTGAGGCAGGTTTTGATCTGACATCTTCGAAGGCTTCGCTTGAACTTCGGCTTCAAGTTTGTGTTGTGTTTCTAGCTTTGCAGTACGCTTTGCACTCTGTCAACTTCACATACTTCGATAGTCTTTGCGAAGGTGTACTCAGTCTCGAGCTGTTCGAAGTCAATACTTTGTCAGGCTTCGGAGCTAGCCTCGAAGCTAATCTCACTGATAGACTTCGCCCAGGGTTTGCATCCGTCTTCTCCGAAGGTCCTTGATGTGTTTGTTTGAAGGTAGAGTGTAGGCTTCGTTTTGGTTTCTCTGTCGCGTGTCAGCCTTCGCTTCTCTTTTCGAAGGTTGCTTTTTCGAAGGCTGAGTGTAGGCTTCGAATTTGGTTTCTTTGTCGTGTGACAGGCTTCGCTACTCCTTCGAAAGGTTGTCTTTTTGTGCAACGTGTTCGAAGGTCTGTTCGAAGGTTGCGCTTCGAAGTACTCTGTTCGAAGCAAGCTTTGTTACCTTTGTACGTTGCTGCGAAGCATACTCCGCTTTTTCCTCTTTAGATAGGCTAGATCAAGTTAACCTTCGGCACGTATCTGTCAACCTTCGACAACCATCTCCGAAGCACGCTTCGACCAGCGAAGCGGGCTTCGACCACCGAAGCAGACCTCGACCGGCGAAGCAGGCTTCGCCAAGTTCCGAACATGAGACAGATTTGAACAATAACTTCTCTTCTCATTCATAGTGCACTTAGATTGCTTTACTGGGAAGTTTATCTTGCCTTATCTCGTGTACTCTGTTTATCTGTCTTTTAGCACTGCACTGGCAGTTCTCTGTTTATCAACAATTGCTTCTAGGCTTGATACCTTTAGACTAAGGCAATCTGTTCTTTCTGTGCTGATTAGTCTTTAGAGGTGCGTTGGGTATTGGGAGCAGGCCATTGATTCGAAAGAATTTTTAGGCGCCCATTCACCCCCCTCTGGTCGCTACTTTCGGTCCTACACCGATGTGCGAGGGCTTCTGTCACCAAGAAGGCTTCGGCATGAGGGCTCCAGCGTGCAGGACTGTTCGGTAGATGAAGGGCTCCGACACGAGGGCTCCAGCATGCAACACCGCCTGGTGGCTGGAGGGGTCCGACCTGGAGGGTCTGACGGACCTCGCGCCTGCCTGAAGTTTCTGGCTTCGACAGTGAGACCAAGTATTGGCTTTTCCTGTACAGAAAATTTCCCTCTCCTAACCTGATAGCCAGATGTTTGTTGAGCCAAATCATTTGCAATTGAGTTGGCTTCTCTTGACACATGAGAAATTTTGAAGTCGTCAAAGGTTGCAATTATGCCTCAACATCTATCCAAGTAACTATTTAGCAAGCCATTAAAACATTGAGCACTTTTAGCTACTTGTTGTACCACTAACAGAGAATCACCATGTGCATGAACATGTTTGGCACCTATGGATTTTAGCAATTCAAGCCCTAATAATAAAGCTTCATATCCAGCTTGGTTATTAGTAGAAGGAAATTCTAAATGGGCCGAGGTTTCGAAGCTCATGCCGCTAGGTGATATGAAAACTACCCTGATACCTTGGCTATTCTTATAAGCTGAACCATCAAAATAGAATTTCCATGGCACTACTTCAACCAGAGTGATATCATTACTCCAATTTACATCTACGTGGTGATAGATTATAAAATTAGCGACAATTTAGCCTTTCATAGCTCTTAGTGGTTCATAAGCCAAATCGTATTCAATTAAAGCGTAAGCCCATTTTCTGATTCTTCCACATAGAATCATCTTTTGCAACATATATTTAATGACATCGGTTTGGCAAGCGACAATACATGTGCTAGGAAGAAGATAGTGACGTAATTTGGTACATGCGTAATAAAGTGATAAACACAAACGCTCCACAAACACGTACCTGGTTTCGGCGTCCAGCAGGCGATGCCTCAAGAATGTGATAATGTACTCTTTCTCCTCCACTTCCTGAGTTAGCACGGCTCCTATCACGCTATCTTCTGCAGCGATGTACAGCCAAAACAGAATCTCGGCTTTTGGTGCTATCACCATGGGTGGTGATGACAAGCACTCTTTAACCTTCTCAAAGGCGCTTTGCTGACTTGCCCCCCAAGTGAACTCGACTTCATTCTTTAGCCGGAGTATAGGGACAAAAGCAGCGATTTTGCCAGACAAGTTAGATATAAAGTGTGGCGCCCCGATTTAACAAATCGGAACATTATTGAATTTATGGCCTCGCGAAAGCTAAGGCATTATTTCTTGGCGCATAGCCTCATCGTCCCTACGTCGTATCCTCTTGGGGATATGCTCCGAAACAAAGATTCCACAGGCAGGATTGGAAAATGGGCAGTCGAGCTGGCACCCTTCGAAATCTCCTTCACGGCAAGGACAGCTGTTAAATATCAAATTATAGCAGATTTCGTAGTAGAGTGGACTCCATCTGCAATCTGGACCCCGGAAGAACCCTCCGAAGGTTTTTGGACAATATTCTTTGACGGAGCTTATCAAGCATCAGGTGCAGGAGCAGGGGCCGTAATCTTGTCACCATCAGGGCAAAAGGCTATGTATTCCGCAAGGCTCAACTTCAGAACCACTAATAACATTGCCGAGTATGAAGGAATCTTGCTAGGCCTCCGAAAGGCTAAAGCGCTCGGAGCTACAAGAATAGTGATCAAGATAGATTCCCAAGTTGTCGCGGGGCATATTGACAAAAGCTTTCAAGCAAAAAACCCACATCTCGCACAATACCTTCAAGAAATCCGCAAGGCCGAAGCAGCATTCAAAGGGTTTACAGTTCGAAGCATCCCTCGGGCAGAGAATCAACTTGCAGATATTCTTGCAAAGGCTGCAGCAGGAGCGGTGGACATCCCGGAGGGTGCTTTCTACGAAGAGCTAGAGCAGCCAGCGGCTGACCAAATACCCTCATCAGAAGTAATGTGCATTCCAACAACAGATTGGCGAGCTCCGATAATAAGCATGTTGCAAAGTAGCATGGACCCTCCGGAAGGCCCAAAAGCTCGAAGGTTGCAAGCAAGAGCTCGTAATTACAAGCTTATTGATGAAGTGCTATACAAGGCCGGAGTGTGCTCACCTCTACTTCGATGCATCTCGCAGCCCGAAGGTCAAGACATACTTCGGGGCATCCACGAAGGACTGTGCGGAGGTCATTTAGCCCCTCGAGCGCTAGCATGCAAGACGCTTCGTCAAGGGTTTTATTGGCCAACAATTGTAAGAGATGCAGAAGAACTAGTTCGAACATGCCAAGGCTGTCAGTGGATGGGCAGATAGAGCCATCGCCCGCCAGCTCAGCTTCAAGTTATTGCCCCAATATGGCCAATGGCTAGATGGGGCATGGACCTCATAGGCCCTTTCCCAGTGGCAAAAGGCGGTTTGAAATTTGCGGTAGTAGCAATTGAATATTTCTCAAAATGGGTGGAAGCGGAGCCGCTAACAGCTATCACCTCGAGGAACGTACATAAATTCTTCTGGCAGAATATTATAGGCAGGTTCGAAGTTCCCAGAGAGTTAACGGTGGATAATGGAACCCAGTTTGAAGCTGATACCTTTCAAACATTTTGTGAAGAACTAGGCATTAAGCTATGCTTCGCAGCAATGCGACATCCGCAGTCCAACGGAGCCGTCGAGCGAGCCAACGGGAACATCCTCTCCGGGTTAAATCGCCGAATTGTAGGATTGGCCAAGGGGCTGTGGGTCGAAGAACTACCTAAAATCTTATGGTCCATCCGAACCACTCAAACTAGATCAACAGGTTTCACACCATTCAGATTACTCTTCGGAGATGAAGCCATGACTCCTACGAAGCTCAGAGGGGAGTCGCTTCGCGTAATTCAACTCGAAGACGAAGATGATCAGAGTACTTCACTAGATCTGTCAGAAGAAACAAGGCTTCGAGCTGTCGCCAACCTGACTAAGTACCAGGAGCACACCAAAACGTGGTATGACCCGAAAGTTAGATTAAGTGAGTTAAGGCCGGGTCATCTAGTATTGCGAAGTGTAATAGCTCCGGGGAAGCTAGGAAACAAATGTGAAGGACCATATGTTATCTTACGCTCAGGACACCCCGGATCGTTTAAATTAGCTAATTTAGAAGGGGAAGAGTTGAAACATGCATGGCATGCGGAGCACCTTAAGCGATATTACGCTTAAGACCTCCTTGTAATCACTTGTAGCACTTTCCTTTCTATAAATAAAGATAAGGGTTGAAACCTGTTTTGCTCTTCGAATATCCCTTACTCCCGATGGACGCATTGGGAGGACGGTGATGCTGGTAGAGCCAAGCATTTTTCTCAAAGACCCAAGGGGCTGCCTCCGAACCATTGGTTCAGCGGCTACGCCAACCTACGGATTCCAGGCTCTGGCTTGTTAGGATCCGTAGAAGAGTCTAAGGACTTTAAAGGAAACAGATTTTCAGCCTCCGAGTGCAAAGTATCTGTAAAAGAGCCGAAGGTGGCCAACCTACGGATTCCAGGCTCCGGCTTGTTAGGATCTGTAGAAGAGTCTAAGGACTTTAAAGGAAACATATTTTCAGCCTCCGGGTGCGAAGTATCTGTAAAAGAGCCGAAGGTGGCCAACCTACGGATTCCAGGCTCCGGCTTGTTAGGATCCGTAGAAGAGTCTAAGGACTTTAAAGGAAACAAATTTTCAGCCTCCGGGTGCGAAGTATCTGTAAAAGAGCCGAAGGTGGCCAACCTACGGATTCCAGGCTCCGGCTTGTTTGGATCCGTAGAAGAGTCTAAGGACTTTAAAGAAAAACAGACCTTCGGCCTCCGGGTGCAAAGTGTCTGTAAAAGAGCCGAAAGTGGCCAACCTACGGATTCCAGGCTCCGGCTTGTTAGGATCCGTACAAGAGTCTAGAGACTTTTAAAAAAAAGAGGCAGCGAGCAAATTTTTTCGAAAGCAAATGATAAGCACAAAGTTCGAAGCATGCAGGTGTTCGGACAGTCATTGTGCCTAGCGAACCCTTTTCTATGGTAAAGGCTCCGTCACCCACAAGGGGGGTCGGAAGGTACGAGTCACACAGCATACTTTCGAAGCATTTCACACTAAATCATTATAATTATACATCAAGAGAAATTTTTGTCTAAGCCTAAATAAAATCGGAGACCCTTTCGGCCCCTAGAGCTACCCCTGCGGCTACTTTGCCCTTCAGAACTTGAAGCCACCGAAGTCGTCCTTTTAGTCCGGGTACTTCTCTTTTTCTTCGAAGCTCGCAGTTTCCTCTGCTCCTCTTGAAGCTCAGCCCATGTCAGGAGCCTTTCGGAGTCAGCCTCCGCAGGGTCTTCAGCTCGGTACTCCGAGTCGGACCAGTCAATAGGTTCGGAAGACGAGGACCCCTCCGTCTTCTCTTCCTCTTTAATATAAGCTAAGACGTCCCTTCGAACCTCAAGGGTGATCTCCCCCTCGTCTCCACGGGGAACAGAAAAGCGGGAGCGGCGGTAAGGCCTCAAGCCCTCGAGGTTTGCCCACTCCTTTCGGAGCTCGTCGGTAATTTCCAGAAGTTCGAAGTCAGGGCTCGAAGGGCATGACAAAACCTAAAAAATAGCAGAACACCCAAGACAAGTTCCCGTTTATAACTTTCTTGTTAATAAAAACAGGGTTTACAGGGCTTCTTATACATAACAGTCCTAAGCGGCTAGACCTGCGGGTCGGTCGGCGGAGCAGGAACCGAAGGGGCTGGCGCAGCAAGAAGTGGTGGCCTTGTCTGTGCTTGCTTCTGCCGACAGGCCTCATCAATCCAAGCCTTAGCTGCGGCCTTATGATCCGTCTTCCAGGTCGACCGGAAGGCCTCCCAGGCCGAAGCCACCTCCGAAGATGGCCGCAGCGAGTCGTCGTCCGCAAAGCCTCTAGGAGACGAGCCTTCGACTGAGCCAAGGGGGATCCGAAGGGATTCAAGATGACGAAGAACCCCGATACCAGCACACTGTCCGGAGATTTCCCCGTACCGAATACCGGAGTTCTTCATCAACGACGAAGCAACCTGGATCCTCGTAAGCTTCCGGTCAAGGGGCTCGTGGGTTGCAGCAGAAGCCGAAGGGCACATGGTGCCAAAGTACTCCAGCGTACCCTGGAGGGCTTCCAAGGTACGGTCCGCAGTACTAGAATTCTTCTTCTCCGCTGCTTCCAGGCCTGCAGCAGTCGCGCCCACTTCGGCCACCCGGAGCATCAAAGAACTCTTGAGGGCCATCGCCTGGCTAAGAGCTCCCTGAAGTTCTACCAGCTGTGCACTTGAGGTAGCGGCCTCTTGGCGGAGCCTTTCAACCTCCGCTCGAAGGACAACGCGCTCGGCCTCGACCTCCTGGGCAGACGAACGGAGGGCTCCGAGGGCTTCGTCCGACGCCGCCCTAGCCCTCCGTTCCTCCAAGACTTCTTCCTCCAGCCTGAGGGATCTCCCGATGGAGTCGTTAAGAGCCGTCTGGAGGGTAGTGACCTTCCGTTTAAGTCGATTAACTTCGACCTCGTTGGAAGTCGCTGCCGCTCTAGCAAGAACAAATTGCTGCAAAAAGAACTAGTAAGTACTAAAGTATTTATGACTACTAATGCGAAGTAGCTATGGTGTCTTTTTTATACCTGAAGGGCGGCCCTTTCGAGGGCTGTGTTGAGCCTCGAAGCCCTGGCCTCGCTCAAGACGGAGATCAACTCCGAATTAGCAATGTCTTGGCTTCTCTCAGCCAGGGGCTCCATAAGTCTTCGGAGGCCACTCCGGTGCTCCAGGAATGGAGCCAGTAGAGGAAGCCAAGACAGAGCTTGGGCGTCATCCGCTGCGGCCTCATCCTCCGAATTGCCAACGGAGGGCGCGGCCTGGCCAGGAAGAAGGCCGAGGCTAGAAATACTCTTACCTCACCCCGGCACGAAGGAGGGCGAAGCAGGAGTACCCCGACCATCGGCAACCACCTCTTCAACCCGAACCGCAGCACCAGAGGTAACCTCGGTGGTCGAGGTGGCCACAACAGGAGTGACCTCCATCACCAACTCCGTCCCGGCGAGCACGTCGTCTGCCCCGAAAGACACATTCTCCGCCGCCAAACTCGGAGCGTCCAGAGGTGCGGATGGATTCGCTCGGAGGACAGCCTCCGAAGACGTAGGCGCTTCGGACGCCACCAAAGCATCGACACCCGAAGAGGTACCTATTTCAATAACAAATCAATAAGCATGTTTTCACAGACAGCAAGCAGGTATTGAGTATAAAAGGGAGGAGCTTCGAGAAAAACCTCCGGGAGCTTCGTGGGGAAGGATTGCTGGATCCTCCAGGGCTTCGTACATCTGGAGGATGTCGGCGAAGTCATCCCCCGAGGTCCTACCCTCAACATTTTCCATCGGAGCCACGGCCTCCGCAGGGACCACCTCGGGTGCGGGCAAGTTGGGAGTAGGGGAATCCGACTCAACCTGAACGACGACGGGCGCAGCAGGAGCAGTAGGAGCCACGCTTACCACCTCCTCGACGGAGGTGGGAGGAGGGACTTCCCCTGTATCTTCGTCACCCAGGAGGTAGGCTTCAAAGGCCGCTGCTGTTTGGCCGTCGGAGTCCTCTACCACTTCGGAAGCCGAGCTTTGCGCACCCGGCGATGAGACAGATGAGGCGGGCGCCAACTCCGAAGGGTGCTTCGCTACCTTCTTCCTCCGAAGCGGCTGTTTGCCGGCCTTTTTGGAGGGCTCGACAGCGGCTTTCCTCTTACGGCCAATTGCCCCGGTCGGAGCGAAGTCAGGAAGAGCCGGGGGGTGCATGCCGAGTGCTCTCCACACTCTGTTGGATCACTCCCAGCTCCCCACCAGCTCCAACCTTCTTTGCCTCTCGGCCACCGAAGGGGCTCCGAGAACTCGTTCGGTGGCCCGAACTATGTCCTCCGGAGCCAATACCAGAGGCGCCACTGAAAGAAAAAGGTATGAGAATATAAGTATAATTGATTTCTTCGTTCAAATATGATGCAGCAAGGAGAAGGTTTACCAAAGTTTCGGAGGTCCCCCTCCGAAGCTTGTGGGAACACAATCGGCCAGTTGGCTCCGAGGGGAGGGATCCGAAGAGCGACGAACTCCTCAGCCAAGTCGCGCATGCTCATACGACGAGCCACGGAGGTAAGCAACCCTAGCCTCGTCGAGAGCAGGCTAGGGTTCAGAGAGATATCCGCCTCCTTCCGGTACCAGATCTCCTGGAGAGGACCAGCGAGGGGGGAGTCCTCTCCGACTTCAGCATAAACCACCGAAGTATCCAGTTGGTGTACCATCTATCGTTTATAGCTTTGGCAGGGAAGCGGAGGGCATGCTCCCTCCGCAGCTGGAAGTTCACGCTGCCGAAGGCTATCGTCACCTTGGAGTCCCCTGGCCCGTCTTGTGGCTTCGGTTGGCATATGGCTTCATGGGTCGCGGCGAAGATTTCGGAGCGTCCTTCGCACCCCTCCGCCCGGAGCGCCCATTCGAAGATGGCTAATCGGGCGATGGCGTTTGGGGATAGTTGAGGCAGGGTGATATGGAACGAGTCCAAGACCTCTGCCAAGAAGTCCACGGCCGGCAGCCCAGGCCTGCTTCAAAGAATGCTTCGAAGACTACCACCTCTCCGCTCCTCGGCCTTGGAGTCGACTCCGTCCCGGGGACTCGAGTCCTCAGCCCTGCGCCCAACCTTCCGTCCACCGCTTCTTCAATGGACTCGGCGGTGCTCAAGGATTGGCCGATGATGAAGCTTTGAGCAATCTTCTTCTTGGAGGGCGGACGGAGCGCCCGAGGATTCTTGGGCCAAGCACCGCTCGGAGCCCCCGCCATTGCCGCTGCTGCCGAAGTGGTCCACGCCTGCCTCTGCGCCAAGGTGTTGGCCGTTGTAGGGGTGGTGTGGCTAGTTCTCGCCATTGCGCTCGAACGTTCAAGAGTTTGGAAGATTGGGGAAAGGGTGAATTGCAGGTGATGAATGCGGTAAAAAATCTCGGTTAATCTCCGTCTTCCCCTTTTATAACCACGCGACCAGTACTACTCTTCGGTTGATTTCACATTGCAGGTTCGGCTTCCGTCACCGACAAGTGGGTCCGGTAATTGGAACGGCGTATAACCGCTGTAAAAATCGACCGTTACCTTTTTTGCAGAAGGTAATGGCTACTTGCGCCGTAACGGTCACTTGGACGGCGCCCCACGACGTTCGCTCTCTGGAACCGTCTCCACGACGTGGGTACTCCGAAACCGTCTCCACGACGCTCACACTCTGAAACCGTTCCCTTCCCAGTGAGCGTTCTCACTGTATCAAGAATTCGAAGACGAAGGTTCGAAAGTATTGGGTCCAAAATCTTGGGCTAAGTCACAGCATCTTCCGATCCTCTTTAAGCCTCAGAAATTAGAAATGTTCTTTTCGTATACTGCCTTCTTTCTAAAACAGGTTAACTACAGAAAGGCGTATTCGAGGGGCTACTGTTGGGGGAAATTACTCTATTTCCCAAACTTAAAGAGTAACCCTTCGTTGGCTGAGTGAGGACCCCGAAGGTGGCGGACTGCTGTTCGGAGCATACGTCGCCACGACCGGAGGGCGCCACGGTGTGAAGTCCTAGAGAACCATCCGAAGGGAAGATGGAGGCCTCGAAGCAGAAGGACATGATTGATTGGATGTCCAGCTTATCCATCTACCTTGCAGTGCTTTACCGTGTATAACCTTGATTATAATACCGAATAGTTTCTACTATGTCGGTTGTAATTTAGGGGTAAATAGGTCTTTTCCTTATGCTTTTTTCCCTATAAATACCCCCCATTGTACCTTGTAAAGGGGGATCCAGAACAAGTTGTTCATCCACACTCATTCGGACCACTTGAGCTATTATCCATTTCGGAGGCTCAAGCTAGTCCTAAAGCACAAACTTCCTGTTTGTCCGTTCTTGATTATCGAGAACCTGTTGGCGTAACATTTGCGCCAACAAGTACCCTTTTCGACTAAGGGCGTCTGCCACCACATTGGCCTTGCCTGGATGATAATGGATGCCCAAGTCGTAATCTTTGATCAGTTCCAACCATGTCCTTTGTCTGAGGTTCAGGTCCGGTTGGGTGAATATATACTTGAGGCTCTTGTGGTCGGTGAAGACCTCACATCGATTTCCCACAAGGTAATGTCTCCATATCTTCAAGGCATGAACCACGACTGCTAACTCCAGGTCGTGGGTCGGGTAGTTCAGCTCATGCGGTCTCAGCTGTCGGGAGGCGTAGGATATCACTTTCCCATCTTGCATTAAGACACATCCCAAACCTTGGCGAGAGGCATCACAGTAGACATGGAAGTCTTTCCGGATGTCCGGTAGAGTCAGGATATGGGGGTGACACGAGCTTCTTCTTGAGGGTTTGGAAGCTTTCTTCACAATCTGGGGTCCATTCAAATTTTATCTCCTTTTGCAGCAGTCTGGTCATAGGCTTGGTGATCTTCGAAAAATTCTCGATGAACCGGCGGTAGTATCCGACCAATCCGAGAAAACTCCGGATCTCTGTCACGTTCGTGGGCTGCAACCAGTTGGTTGCCACTTCAATGGTGGTTGGGTCCACAGCTATTCCTCCAGCAGATATGACATGACCGAGGAACTTCACCTCAGACGACCAAAACTCGCACTTGCTGTATTTGGCGTACAATTGTTGTTCCCTTAGCTTTATGAGGGTCAGACGGAGGTGGGTCTCGTGTTCTTCCTTGGTCTTGGAGTAAACGAGGATATCATCAATGAATACCACGATGAACTTGTCCAAGAACTCCATGAATACCTTGTTCATCATGTTCATGAAAAAGGCCGGGGCATTCGTGAGTCCAAACGACATCATAGTATACTCGTAGAGTCCATAGCGGGAGGTGAAGGAAGTCTTGGGTATATCCTCCTCCTAATCCTCAATTGGTGATAACCTGACCTGAGGTCAATCTTGGAAAACACTGAGGATCCTTTCAGTTGATCGAACAGGTCGTCGATCCAAGGCAATGGGTACTTGTTCTTGATGGTTACGTCGTTTAGGGCTTTATAGTCCACGCACATTCTTTTTGTCTTGTCCTTCTTCATGGCAAAGATGACTGGTGCAACCCAGGGTGAGGTACTCGGTCGGATGTACCCTTTCTGCTCCAGGTCTTCGATGTTGCTCTTGACTTCGGCTAGTTCATTGGCGGCCATCCGATATGGGCGCTTGGAGATTGGAGTGGTCCCGGGGACAAGTTTGATTCTGAATTCAATGTCCCGCTTGGGAGGCATTCCTGGTAAGTCCTCTGGGAAGACGTCCATGAACTCCTTGACTATGGGCACTTCTTCAAGGGCTAGAGAGTGAAGAGATGTCTCCAGTGGTTTGCGACTGGTCATCCGAAAAGTGACGGCTTCGCCTTTGGGGTTGGTCACCGTTATGGACTTGCTGGCACAGTCGATCACTCCCTTGTGCTTCATCAACCAATCCATCCCTAGGATGAGGTCGAGTCCGGTGCACTTAATGAGGACTGGCTCAGCCCGGAACAATACTCCTTAGATCTCTACCTTAACCTTAGGACTGTATAAGTGGGCTAAGGTTCTATTGCCTGGAGTGGCAATCATCATGGGGAATGATAGAGGGAGCATTTCCAAGTCGTTGGTTTTCACAAAATCTTCCGAGATGAAAGAGTGTGTTGCTCCAGAGTCAAATAGAATTATACCCGGTATGGAATTTGCGGTAAACGTACCGAGCACGACTTTAGGAGCCTCCTGAGCTTCCTCCGCGCTGATGTGGTTGACACGGGCATGAACCGCCTGGTTGGGTGCCGTGCCTTGGTGTTGCTTGGGGTGAGGACACTAGTGTGCATAGTGCCCTTCCTTCCGGCAGTTGAAGCATATGACCAGCTTCCCTAGGCGATCCTTCATGATCGGGGCCTTGGCGGCGGGCGTCGGCTGAGCTACCAGAGCTGGTGGAGCGGGGCGGGGATGCCCGACGTTGGATCCACCGGCGGCGTGAGGTGACCTGTAGGCGGGCCGAGGATGGTAGGTGGGTGCTGGTGGCGGAGGGACGAAGTAGGGCCTCTGGGAGTTCGCCTGTTGATGTTTGAAGGCGATCATTTTCCTCTTCTTGAGGTCCAATTTGTTTTGCTCAGTCTCTTGGATGAGCGCTTTATTCACCAACCGTTGAAAGTGGGCGTAGTCGGTGGCGACGAGCTGGATGGACAGCTCATCCTTAAGTCCCCGGAGGAACTTAGCCTGGCGAAGGTCGTCGGTCCGCACATCTTCTAGCGCGTAGCGTGCCAGACGGTTGAACTCATGGAGGTACTCCATGACAGTCCGACTGCCCTGCTACAGGTCACAGAACTCCTGCTGTTTCACCGCGATGACTCCGGCGGGGACGTGGGTGGAGCGAAAGGCGATGGTAAACTCCGCCCATGTCACCACGTGGTCCTCTGGCTGGGACTCATGGTAGTTGTCCCACCACTCCGCGGTGGGACCCTAGAGCTGATGAGTGGCAAAGGCCACTCTCTCCCGGTCGGTGCAGGGGAGGAGGTCCAACTTCTTCCCTATGGTGCGGAGCCAATCTCCGGCCTCCATGGGGTTGGTGGTGCTGGAGAAGATCGGTGGGCGCACGCGCAGGAACTCCGAGAGTTGGGGCGCGGGTGCGGGGGCTGGTGCACGAGGGGAGGCTCCACGTTTTGCAGGCGGTCCAACTGTGCCTGTTGGTGCTGCATTTGGGTGAGGAGGGCGGTGATCAACTGGTTTTGATTCGCCATCATTTCCGCCAAGGTAGGGTGGTTGGTGGATGGCGACCCAGTCTGTCGTGGGCCCGTTGCACCCTAGTTGGGCACAACACTTTCGGGCAAGCCGTGGCTTCCTCCTTCTCCATTGTTGGAGCCGGTGTTCTGGTTGTCGGCCATCTTTCTAACATAAGATGTTAGCCATAAGATAAAAAGATGATGATACAATCATTTTAATCAAAAGGGGCCGTTGAGGCTCATATATATGTCTCAAGTGGTATAAAAAGTTTATTACATTCATGCTCTTATTTTATTCTACCTACAACACAAGTTGTTGTAGATAGCACCACATACATAAAATCATTACAACTTAAACAACGGTAACTAGAGCCTAGTCGCCACCGTAGGCGGTCTCCGTGCTCTCGGAACCACGAGCTCACGGATCCCGAGGGACGGTGGGCTCGAGAAAATTCTCGATGATCGGGTCGGAGACGAGGCCGGGGCATGGTGCAGGGGTGCTGGTGGTGGATGGTCCGGCGATGGAGGGGTGTTGCGGGATCCTCTTGGGGTGAGGGGCAGGCTCGCGGATGGGCTTCCTCTTCCTTGAGATGAGGGGAACCATCTCCGCAATGTCCTTCTGCAGCTGCATGATTTTGCGCTGCAGCTCGCCATTCTGCTAGATCAAGTTCTTCGTCTCCTCACGAAGGAACTCAACCGCCTCATGGTGCTCATCGGAATCGAGTACGGCCTCAATATGGAGGTCGTCCATGGCCTGAAGAAGACGCGACTGCCGGGCCATGACCGGATCATGAACGGAGTGAACTCCGAGGTAGATACTACGGTAGGCGCCGGGAGTGCGCTTCAGCACAAGCCGAAAAGACGAGTTCTGAAGACGATCATCATAGATCATCCTCAACTCCATAAGGGCTTGGAGGGCGACACATTGGCATGCGATGTCGAAAGTCAGGCCCCCAAGTGCTGTCATGTAGGGCGGCAGGTGCTCTCCGGATCCGTGGATGGTGAGGAAGACATCGCAAGGATTGGCGAATTCTTCCAGGTACACCCCCTGGAATTTGGGCTCGAAGAGGAACCCGAGGAAAGTGAGCATCATGCGGATCTCCCTGACGAAGCCCTCATAGTGGCGGCAGTAGCTGTGTACATGGTTGTTGGGGGAAAATATCTCATCTTCGGGGTTATTGCCGAAGCAGCATAAAGACAGTCAACCAGTTCGAAGATTGTCCGAAGACCATCTTCGAAGATGCCCAGAACCTCGTTCGAAGCCCGAAGACAAGCACTAGTTCGAAGTATGTCTTCGAACCAAAGCCCTTCAGGATCTTTTCTGCCAGCTAAGATGGAAGACTTATCTTCTATCCTATTAGATTAGTCTTTTACCATTTTAGCCCTATTAAGGAAACCGAATAGTTTCCTTAATGTCGGTTGTAATAGAGGGGTAAATAGGTGTTTTCCTTAATGTCTAGGCCTATAAATACCCCCCATTTCACCCTGTAATAGGGACCGAATACAAGTGATTCAATACACACTTTCAAACTATTCTAAGCTATTATCCTTTCGGAGGCTTAGAACAATTTGCTTCACAAACACTTCGTTTGTTAGTTTCTTTTCTACAGAAACCTGTTAGCGTAATCTTTTACGCCAACAGTTGGCGCCGTCCGTGGGGAACCTAGTCCAAAAAACTTCGTTCTCTACCAACTTCTTACATCATGCCTCCTAAGCGGAGCGCACCTCGCAATCCCACTCGGAGGTCCTCTCGGATCTCCGGAGAGATACCCTTCGACACAGTCGAAGTCGGAGGGTCTTCGACTATCCCTCCACCTCAAACTCCGGAAGGGGCTTTTATCCCTCGAGGGTACGAAGCCTCTCCGTCAACCCCTTCCATACTCCGACCGCCCGGAGCTACTCCGCCACCCTCCATTCCGATTCGAACTGATCATACCAGTTCTCAAGACCCGGAAGGTCCTTCCGGAGGAGATGAAGATAGCCTTGGGGACATGGCCACTCAAATGGCCAACCTTCAAGCTGAGGTAGCGAGGTGGCGACAAGAGGCTGCGAACAGGCTTCGTTCTCAAGCCACCCCAGCTATCCCCGAAGTGCCCGAAGACGACGATCTTGGTTATCCCGAAGCCCCGGAGAACGCCTCTTACGACAATGAATCTCCGTTGCATCCTGAGCTGCAGAAGGTTCGCTTCGATCCGAAGTTTAAAACCTCGAAGCTCTGCAAGTATGCCGGAGATGAAGATCCCGGAGAGTTCGCGCGTTCTTATGCCCTAGCGATCGAAGCTAGCGGCGGAGATAGAGAAACTATGGCGAAGTGCTTCCCGTTAGCTCTTCAAGGAGTGGCGTTGAGATGGTTCTGGTCTTTAAAGCCAGGATCAATCAATTCGTGGTCACAGTTGAAGAGGAAGTTTATAAGTAACTTTCAAGGCACATTCGTGCCTCCCATGTCAACAGGAAGCCTTTTCCAAGTGAAACAGCTCCCCGGAGAAACATTGAGGCAGTACTTTAAGCGCTTCGCTCACACGAAGTCGCAAATTCGGGGGCTGTCCACATCCTCGGTGGTTGATGCGGCTCGGGAAGGCGTCAGTCATAAAGGCCTTCTGGATAAACTGCATCGGAAGAGCATCACCACAGTATCGCAGCTGATGTCATACTTCGAGGAGTATTCAAGGTCAGAAGAGGGTTGGCTTCGGAGGTCTGCTGCTACTTCGACAGTATTGCAAGAAGTTAAAACAGAGGTGAAGACTTCGGTACAGCCGCAAGAACCAGTCTTCGAAGTGCAGCATGAGCGAAGAAGAGGGCAAAAGCACCCTCGCTCTGAAGTCTTAAACATTGCACCCCCACAGAAGTTTGCACCAAGAGCTCCACAGTCTGCGGGGAACAAGTCCAGCGGCTGGAGGCCGCCAGGGAAAACGGCTGGCAAAGGCCAGACCCTTTTTTGCTGTATTCATGGAGAGAATCGAAGCCATGCAACTGACACCTGCAAGGCTATCCTTACCCTAAGGGGAGAATACTTGGAAAGAACTTCGGGTCGAGGCAGTACCGACCGAAGTCCAGCAGCAGCGCGCCCAGACCCGGTCCAGGCTGTGGCGCGGATAGAAAATTTTGATGCTGCTAGGCACCCTCCGGTGGCTAATGTTATGCCACCTCCGAAGCAAGAGGAAGGGCAAGATAGAGGAAAGAGAGTAGTTCTCCCTATCTCCGGAGGAGGTACCCTCGGAAGCATGTCCAAGAGACAGCGAAGAGAGTACGTTCGAGAAGTAGGCCATATTGGGACTTCGTCATCTGCAGCTGCAATGCCGGAGTGGTCTCATGTTCCAATATCTTTCTCTGCGGAGGATGCAGCTGGTATTAAGTTCCCGCATGCAGATCCATTGGTTATTACTGTTGATATAGCAGGGACTGAAGTCCGAAGGGTGCTAATTGACGGAGGTAGTTCAGCAGATATTATCTTTGTACAAGCCTTCGATCAGTTATGCATTTCCCGGAAGCATCTCCTCCCAGCGGCTCGTCCTCTGCAAGGCTTCACAGGACCTCCGCTCGATGCACTTGGCCAGATAGGCTTGGAAGTAACCTTCGGAGAAGGTTTACTAGCCCGAACTGAAGAAGTTATCTTTGATGTGGTAGATGCCCCGTATGCTTATAATGTCATCTTCGGACGGGGCATGTTGAATCAGTTCGGAGCTGTGGCGCATCACAACTACTTGTGCATGAAGATGCCCACACAAGCAGGAGTCCTGACAATCTTCGGAGATCAAGCCATGGCTCGGAGGGCAGAATATGGTCACGGTCCTCCTCTCGATCCGAGGCAAGTAAACAGTGTCCAAGATAATGAAGAAATTTTTTCAGCCTCCTCCGAAGCTTCGAAGAAGTCATTTCCAAGACCAAGTCCCGAAGGAGAGATTGCAACAAAGATCATTGTCAAAGATGGTAAAGAATACACTTTTCAATTTGGTAAAGATTTACCTCCTGAAGTTGCAACTTCCTTGGAAAAGGTCGTAGAAGAAAATTTGGATGTCTTCGCTTGGTCTGACGAAGATATCACCGGAGTCGATCGGGATATTATTGAGCACAGTTTGCTTGTAAACCCGAAGGCCCGGCCTGTTCGACAAGGGCTCCGGAAGATGTCCGCAGAGAGAGCTGCTCTAGCTAAGGACGAAGTTGAAAAACTGTTGAAGGCTGGGATTATCAGAGAAGTGGCCCATACAGAATGGTTAGCCAACCCAGTCTTCGTCAGGAAGAAGTCTTCCGGGAAGTGGCGCATGTGCATTGATTTCACATCTTTGAATAAAGCGTGCCCACGTGACCCCTACCCCATGCCCCGAATTGATCAACTAGTTGACTCCACTACAGGTTCGGAGTTACTAAGCTTCCTTGACGCGTATTCTGGTTATCATCAAATATGGTTGAAGCGCGAAGATGAAATCAAGACGAGCTTTGTAACTCCTTCGGGAGTCTTCTGCTATGTAAGAATGCCCTTCGGCCTAAGAAATGCCGGGGCTACTTTTTCAAGATTAGTTGCTAAGGCTCTAGGTCATCAACTAGGCCGCAATGTGGAGGCCTATATGGATGATATTGTAATAAAGAGTGCTTTAAAGCACCAACATAGCCTAGACTTAGCAGAAACATTCAATAGCCTTCGGGCATGTGGGATCCGTCTTAACCCCGAAAAATGTATATTCGGAGCTAAGGCTGGAAAGTTGTTAGGGTACTTAGTTTCAAGCAGGGGAATTGAAGCTAGCCCTACTCAAATAACTGCGCTGCAGAAGATGGCTCCTCCGGAGAATTTAAAGCAAGTGCAAAAGCTGACTGGACGTCTGGCCGCACTTAGCAGGTTTTTATCAAGGTCTGCGGAGAGGAGCTTGCCAATCTTTAAAGCTTTGAAAGGGTCCGAAGATTTTGCATGGACACCGGAGTGTCAGAAAAGCTTCGAAGATATTAAAGATTATCTCAGCAATCTTGCTACACTTACGGTGCCTATTGCGGACGAAACCCTACTACTGTATCTTGCAGCTACAGGTTCAGCTGTCAGCGCAGTCCTTGTCAGAGAAGTAGATATCAATGGGAAGTTGGTCCAAAATCCTGTCTATTTTGTATCCGAAGCATTGTCAGGAGCGAAGACAAGATACTCCGAACTTGAGAAGTTCGTTTATGCTCTGATAATGGCTTCGAGGAAGCTAAGACATTATTTTTTGGCTCACAATGTAATTGTACCAACTTCGTATCCTTTAGGAGATATGCTCCGAAGCAAAGATTCCACTGGAAGGATTGGAAAGTGGGCAGTAGAGCTAGCACCCTTCGGCATATCTTTCCTGGCAAGGACAGCTATCAAATCTCAAGTCCTAGCAGACTTCGTAGCAGAGTGGACTCCACCTGCGAAGTTGACTCCAGAGAAATCAGATGACGGAGTTTGGATTATTTACTCCGATGGGGCTTTCCAAGCATCCGGAGCAGGCATTGGGGCAGTATTGATTTCACCGTCAGGGCAAAGAGCAATGTACTCCGCAAGACTCAACTTTAAGTCTACCAATAATATAGCGGAGTACGAAGGGATTTTATTGGGACTCCGGAAAGCACGTGCTCTAGGGGCTACAAGGATAATTATAAAGACAGATTCTCAAATAGTAGCAGGGCACGTAGACAAAAGTTTTCAAGTCCGACATCCACAGCTTGCAAAGTACTTAGAAGAAATCCGCAAGATCGAAGCACACTTCAAGGGTATTTCCATTCGGAGTATACCAAGAGCTGAAAACGTGCAAGCGGACATTTTAGCGAAGGCTGCAGCCGGAGCTGTGGATGTGCCTGACGAAGCTTTCTATGAGGAGCTCAATGTACCTTCGGTGCCACAAATTGCCTCTGCGGAGATTCTTTGCATTCCTAGTGCAGATTGGAAAGATTCGATCATAGAACTCTTGCAAGGAGGAACAAATTTTCCCGAAGAACCCCAATTGTCAAGATTAAAACTCAGAGCAAGGAACTATCAGTTAATCAACGGTATATTATACAAGGCCGGAGTATGTTCCCCTCTACTCCGATGTATATCTCAAGCCGAAGGCCAAGAAATTCTTCGAGAAATTCACGAAGGCCTTTGTGGAAGCCATTTAGCCCCTAGAGCTCTGGCAGGAAAAACACTTCGCCAGGGGCTTTATTGGCCCACAATAACAGCTGATGCGGAGAGTTTGGTCCGCACTTGTCAAGGATGCCAGTGGATGGGTCGACGGAGTCATCGCCCACCAACAGCTCTTCAAGTCATTGCTCCGGTATGGCCTATGGCCAGATGGGGTATGGATCTAATTGGTCCCTTTCCGTTAGCAAAGGGAAATCTGAAGTTCGCAGTGGTAGCTATTGAATATTTTTCTAAGTGGGTAGAAGCAGAGCCCTTAACAGCTATCACTTCGAACAATGTACAGAAATTCTTCTGGAAGAACATTATTTGCCGGTTCGGAGTGCCTAGATATCTCACAGTTGATAATGGAACACAGTTTGACGCAGAACCCTTCAGGAAGTTTTGCGAAGACCTAGGCATTCAATTATGTTTTGCTGCAGTGAGACATCCTCAGTCAAATGGAGCCGTAGAGCAAGCCAATGGAAATATTTTATCAGGGCTAAATCGAAGAATAGTAGGATTATCAAAGGGACTGTGGACCGAAGAGCTTCCGAAGATTCTATGGTCCATTCGGACTACGCAAACAAGGTCCACAGGTTTTACTCCGTTCAGACTACTATTCGGAGATGAAGCTATGACTCCAACGGAGCTCAAAGGGGGGTCATTTCGCAGCACTGAACCGGACATCGAAGAAGAAAGACAAGCTTCGTTAGACTTGTCAGAAGAAACAAGACTTCGGGCTGTAGCTAATCTATCAAAGTATCATCAGCAGACGAAGACTTGGTATGACCCGAAGGTTAAACTCAGCGAGTTAAGGCCGGGTCATCTTGTTCTACGAAGCATTATAGCACTAGGGAAGTTAGGCAATAAATGGGAAGGTCCATATTTAATTGTCCGCTCAGGGCGCCCTGGTTCATTCAAATTAGCTAATTTAGAAGGTGAAGAGTTAGCACATACTTGGCATGCGGAGCACCTAAAGCGATACTTCGCATAAGGGCTCCTTGTAATTCGCTTGTAATCACCTCTAAATTAATAAAGCATACACCCTGATAGGGGCCTTCCCCTCATACACTCCCAGCTTCCCGAGCGGACGCGCTGGAACCGTGGGGTCGACTGAGAGGGAAGTGTCATTAAGCTGGGCTGTATTTCCGGACTTCGTACCCATAAAGTCGAAGCCTCCGGTGTGGTGGCTGAAATCCATCCGGAGCCCAAGTCACGGCTTGTAGGCATCCGTAAAAGAGCCAATACCACATTCTACGGAGTCCAAGCCATTGGCTGGTAGACTTCCGTAAAAAGAGCCGAAGGTGGCCAAAATCTGCGGAGTCCAAGCTGCAGCTTGCAGACATCCGTAAAAAGAGCCGAAGGTGGCCAAATTCTGCGAAGTCCAAGCCATTGGCTGGTAGACTTCTGCAAAAATAGCCGAAGGTGGCTACAATTATACGGAGTCCAAGCCATTGGCTGGTAGACATCCGTAAAAAGAGCCGAAGGTGGCCAAATTCTGCGAAGTCCAAGCCATTGGCTGGTAGACTTCTGCACAAATAGCCGAAGGTGGCTAAAGCAAAACAACATTTGAGCCATGAGCTTCGAATGTCTGTTCATATAAGTCCAAAGTGACAAATTTCTTAAGACACTAAAGTGTCCTGAAAGTTATCTCAATTGATTTCTTTCGTTAAACAAAGGTACCAAGTTACCATCCTTCTAACTACAAAAGTCGAAGGCATTTCATAAGATTTCAAAAGATCTTTAAATGACAGAGGGGCTCCGAACCCCCAAAAAATTGTACTCCGAAGTTTTTTCTTTGCGCATAACCATCTTTGAATACAGTTCGAAGTTGCTTATACCCAAAGAGGGGCTAGTAAATATGGAGACAATTTTAAATCGGCATTCATTATTGAAATAAATGTATTTACAGATTACACTATGAAAAATTGGTATCTATACCAAGAAGGAATCGGAGACCTCTTCGGTCCCGAGAGCTAGGGGTGGAACGACTAGTTCCAACATCAGAAGTTCTAAGAACTTTACGTTTAACTCTCTTCCTCCCCTTCGAAGCTCTAAAATCCTTCTGCTCTTGTTGAAGCTCGGCCCAAGTTCGAAGCCGCTCGGGGCTTCTTTCCCAGCTTCTAAGATCCTCAGATCTTTTATTTTGGGCTTCACCTTCGTCTTCGGACCAATTAGTGTCTTCAGAAGACGAGGTGTTTGCGTCAATCTCTTTATCTTCCTCTTTAATATAAGACAATACGTCTTTGATTACTTCGGGCGCAATTACGCCGGAGTCATCTCGAGGAATAAGAAATCGAGGACGCTTATAACTCTTTAGAAGTTCGAAGGTGTTCCACAATGATCGAAGTTCGCTGTTAAGCTCTAACACTTCGATATCTTCCATAAGAGGCAAAGCCTAAAAATATGACAAACAAGACTTTCATTGATAAATGTTTACAAGCATGAGCTTTACATAATCAAAAAATCCTAAGTAATTCCTAAACCTGCGGGTTCGAAGGAGGTTGACTGCTCGAAGCTTGGCTCCGAACTTGCTTCTGGCGTTGGCCTTCATCAATCCAAGCCTTGATCGCAGAACGACCTTCGGCTCTCCACGAAGTTTGAAAGGCTCGCCAGGCGGCAGTCACGTCTTCGGAAGGAGTCAAAAGTCTCGCGTCATCGAAGGTGATGGAGCCCTCTGCGCTCGGAGTGATTGTTCGGCCCAAATCCTCGTAGTAACGAAGTAATCCAAGGGCAGACACTTGTCCGGAGAGTTCTCCATAACGCATGCCTGCCGTCTTCATTTGCTTCGCTGCTCCTTGGATCCTCTTTAACCGGCGCAGCAGAGTCACATTGTCATCCGAAGGTAGTGATCCAGTAGTACCGAAGTACTCCAAGACACCTAACATCTGCTCGATGACCTTCGAAGCCACCTTCTCAGACTTAAGCCTTTCCTCAATAAGAGCATCCTTGGCCGAAGTCGTTTCTGCTAAAACTCCGGAGATTCTAGCATTCTCCGTAGTCAAAGCATTCTTTTGAGTCCGGAGTTGGCCAGCCTCTTCTTGTAGTCTTACAAGTTCGGACCCCTTAGCAGCATCCTCCGTCCGCAGTCTTTCAATCTCCGCTCGAAGCACAATTCTTTCTGCTTCGAGCTCTTTCTTCGCAGCCTCCAAGCTTTGCCTAGCCCTTCGCTCTGCTAGTATTACATTATCCATCTGAGCTACTCGACCTTCAGAGAAGTTAAAATTTCTTTGAAGAGCTTCGTTCTCTTCCCGAAGTTGAGCAATTTCATTTTCGCTCGATAAAGCCGCAGCGTGGGCTAAGACTGCTTGCTAAGAAAAAAGAAAAATTGAAATAAGAAATTATTCATATATAATTTGCTATTTGGTTCGAAGATGCTTTATACCTGATAAGCTGCTCTTTCCACAGCAAGGTTAAGCTCCGAACCCTTTGCTCTGCTTAAAAGGGCTACCAGTTCTGTTTCCCCGACTTTGCGACTAGCTTGACCCAAAGGTTTAACCAAAGTCCCAAGTCCGGTTTTCTCCTCCAAAAAAGGAGTTATGAGAGGAAGCATTACTGAAGCCTTCTGATCAGCTCTGCTTAGCGAAGGTCCGGAGAGTTCTTCCGAGGCTCTTGGAACTTCTGAAGATGGCCCCCCCTCAGTTGATTCACTTTCATCTGTTGACTCAGATGAAGTCGATCTTTGAGTAGGGAGAGGCTCTATGTGTCTTTTTCCTCTTCCAGGCCCCTGTAGAGTAACCTCCGGCTGTGGCTCCGAAGTTGTCGAAGGTCTTTGAATTGTATCTTCGAGGGATACTTCGATAACAGGAGGCTCTGCAAAAACAGAAATATTATACATTGTATAATTTTGCAGAAATTGATAAGAATTATGCAAAATTTACCTTCAACATTCTCTGGAAGATCGAGCACTGGACTGATCGGAGGATCAAAAGTGTAGTCCTCATCCGAATCAGCCATTAAATCTTGGACTGCAGGAGCATCGTCCTGGGGAGTCCTCGTTGCTTCTTCGGGAATCGAAGCCATAGTGACTTCGACCCCACCTTCATTCACAGGAACTTCGTCCTGAGTTGTATCTTCTTGAACTACCGAAGTCCTTGGTTGATCAACATTATCTCCGGACTCCGGTACGTCCGCAGGTACTTCGGCTTGTGCGACCCTTTGAGTTTCATTCTCTTCCATCAGGTGCACAAGCAATCTCCCCGTTTCTTCTTGGGAGTCGGAAACCGAAGCTCTTGAGCTCGAAGGTGCTGGATCTGAAGGCGCGAGGTTCTTTGGCTTCCGAGCCACCTTCTTCACCGGAGTTTTTGCTGAACTCGAAGTTCCAGCCTCGGCTTTCCTTTTCTGAGGCCCTTTCTCCAAAGGCACCCAATCCATCAGAGGGGGCGGAGATAGCTCTAGCATTCCCCATATTCTGTTAAATCTCTCCCAACTCCCGACTAATTTAACTCGCCATTCTTTCTCGGACGGAGTTGGGGCACCCAGAATCTTCTCCGAAGCCCTTACAATTTGCTCTGAAGTAATAGGGGCTGAAGAAGCTAAAAAATAACTCGAGTTAGTTTTTCTTCGAAGTAAATATGTACAATACATGTTGGATTCGAAGTTACCTGCAGGACTCGAAGTATAATTGATCTTGCGAAGACCACCTTCTGAGTCATCCTCGAAGACGATAGGCCAGTTGGCCATCAGCGGAGGAATTTGAAGTCCGATGAATTCTTCGGCCAAGTCCCGCATACTTAACCTTCGACTAATTTTCTGAAGCAGGTTAAGGCGAGCTTCGAGCTGGCCTTCGCCAGGTTGCACTAAGGCTTCCTTCCGGAATTGGATTTCTTTGAGGGGCCCAGCCAGAGGACTGCTCGCTCCAACTTCGGCATAAAACCACCTCAGGACCCAGTCGGTGTACCATCTAGCATTGATGGCCTTAGCAGGGAATTGCAAGGCATATTCGTCTCGAAGCCTAAAATTAATGCTTCCGAAGGCAACCACCACTTTCTCACCTCCGGAGCCTGTGAACGTCTTCGGCTGACAAGTCGCTCTATGAAGTGCAGCGAAGATTTCAGCCCTCCCCTCACAACCTTCGGCTCTCAGCGCCCACTCGAAGATAGCTAATCTAGCTACAGCATTCGGAGATAGCTGGGGGAGGGTTACATGGAACAGGTCAAGAACTTCGGCCAAGAAATTCACGGCAGGGAGGCCCAAGCCTGCTTCGAAAAAAGCTTCGAATACTACAACCTCTCCGGGTCTTGGTGATGGAATCGATTCTTTGCCCGGCTTCCGAATCATAACTCCATTGCTAATCTTTCCCCCTGCTGTGATTGCCAAAGACTCTTTCTTGCAGGTGGAAGGCCCTAACTCAAAAGATTGATCCAAGTATTTGGTCGACGGAGGGCACAGACCTTGGTCATCGGCGATTTGGGGATTTCTCCCCCCTGCCGCCATGGATGTTGCCGCCTGCATCGAGGGTGTCGCCGCTAATGTCGCCGCTGCTGCCGCTGCGGCTGCCTGTTGCCGAGCCAAAGCCGAAGGAGGCGCAGATCCCTTGGTCTTCACCATTACAATCGCTCGGTTACTTTGAAGAAATGGAGGCTAAGGCTCAAGAACTTAAAGGCTAGGGCTCAAGAACTCAAG
The DNA here is from genome assembly GCA_019279435.1 of Zizania palustris. Classification (NCBI taxonomy): domain Eukaryota; kingdom Viridiplantae; phylum Streptophyta; class Magnoliopsida; order Poales; family Poaceae; genus Zizania; species Zizania palustris. The sequence goes on along the minus strand of JAAALK010000287.1, from coordinate 57,095,884 downwards.
GGGCTCACAAAGCTTTTGACTGAGAGAAAGCGGTGAAAAGGTAATCGGGTAAGTTTTGGGCTCTTTATTTATAGCCTAAACGTTCCACTTGTTACCGTTTGGGCTCTGCCCTTTCGCATTCTCACTCGTTATTTTCCTCCGGAAATAACGCATCATATAACTTCCGTTAGAAACAGAAACTAACGGCTATTTTTTCTAAGTCTAAAAAGACTTTCGAACTTCCTGAGTCAGTTCTAAGATAGTTCGAAAAGTAATTACCTTACGACTGATTCGAAGTTCATATCTTCATGCATTTCGGAGATAAAATAAAAACCAATAACCCCTATGATTGGTTATCTTTTCTTTCCGTATACTGCTCTCCTAACGTTACAGGTCAAACGGAGAAGCGTATTCGAGGGGCTACTGTTGGGGGAAAATATCTCATCTTCGGGGTTATTGCCGAAGCAGCATAAAGACAGTCAACCAGTTCGAAGATTGTCCGAAGACCATCTTCGAAGATGCCCAGAACCTCGTTCGAAGCCCGAAGACAAGCACTAGTTCGAAGTATGTCTTCGAACCAAAGCCCTTCAGGATCTTTTCTGCCAGCTAAGATGGAAGACTTATCTTCTATCCTATTAGATTAGTCTTTTACCATTTTAGCCCTATTAAGGAAACCGAATAGTTTCCTTAATGTCGGTTGTAATAGAGGGGTAAATAGGTCTTTTCCTTAATGTTTAGGCCTATAAATACCCCCCATTTCACCCTGTAATAGGTACCGAATACAAGTGATTCAATACACACTTTCAAACTATTCTAAGCTATTATCCTTTCGGAGGCTTAGAACAGTTTGCTTCACAAACACTTCGTTTGTTAGTTTCTTTTCTACAGAAACCTGTTAGCGTAATCTTTTACGCCAACAATGGTAGACTGGCATCTACAAAAACAACAAGTTGAAGAAACTAAGGGGAGGAACAAAGTTTATAAAGTAGGTTTTCGAGAAATAATTTTCTGCATCTATCGACTAGGCTGGTCCGTTTGGCTTCCTACAGTCAAGTCGGTTCTGATACCATTTTGTGGCGCCCTGATTTAACAAATCGGAACATTATTGAATTTCCAAAGAAAAACAATAATACAAGAGGTCCATCATGCGACAATCATACATACGATAACTATTCATGGTATGCAGACCATAGTATTACATCAAAGTTAAATAAAAACAATAATAAAAATAAACTGCATGATGAACGCCTTCTTCAAGATCTTTTCGCTTGACTGGGTCGCTACTCCAGACCATCTTCGTAGCAGGCATCCTCTGAATGGTGTGTCCAACGGGTATGAGTACAAAAAGTACTCAACAAGCCACCGCAAATGCAATAGTAATGCAAGATAACAACAAAGGAAGGATAATTGCTAATCTTGCGGAAAAGCATATTTGTAAAGCAGTTAAAGAGATACAAGTATTAACACATAAACATAAACATGTATGCCTCAACTTCTAACTCGAGGGGTACAGTCAGCCCCACCTCGCTCAACGGTCCTTACATGTCAAACCATCATGCACATTCACTTAAAAAGTAAACTAACTGTGGGATGTCACGCAACCCGCCCTTGACCGTGAGCTCGGCTTTTTGAAAAGATTTATGACTCTGATCTAAGGTGTACTACTGTACCCACAAGGCACGCACTCATCCTAAACACCAAAGTGTAACGAGATGACCCATACCATAGGAACTCGTGCCAAAACCTCAGCATGAAATGCTCCAAGCGATAACCACCCGCTCTAGGTTTCGCCGGCGCGCCGGGCCACATCCCAGCTAACGTCACACCGCCTTTTGCGCCACGTCGGTAAAGCCACCCGCAGGTGTAGCTTGACCCATCTCCAAATGGTGGCCTCGGTTTGGAACACTCCATACCTTAGTTAGGACTTACCCATTAGACTTGTGGTTAGTACGGAAGTGTATTGCAACGGATCCCGCAGACCGATCCTTATAGTGCCCCGGGTGCTACCGACCAATGCCCTAGCTTGCACCCGGAACCCACCATGCATTCTCTCACAACCACAACTCCATCACCGATAGAATTCCAAGGATAAGAATAACGGGGATCATATAGTAGAACCAAGTTGCTACGACTCATTTTTAACCCTATAGCAATCGTGTCAATACATTGGACACTAGCTAATAATACTAATCATATGGTGACAAGGAGTTTAGGCTAGATAGCATGACTTGGGTTGCACATCAAGGTCGGGGGATCCTAAATAAATATATTGTAATGGTTTCATTTGACTATTGCATGTATATCCTATGTCTTTTAGCGATAGTTTAGTAAAACATGGGTCCAATATGCTCAAAAGATTGGTTTGGTGACTTGCCTTGTTCAGCGAAAGGCGACGGGGAAACTCCCGGGTAATATTTCGGCTCCTCGGCGGCGGCGTAGTCTTCCCAATATAAATAAAATAAATACGACATTCAATTAAACAATCTAAAACACAACAACAAGCATATAGGTTTTAGTTGGGTCAATTTAAAGAAAACCAAGTTGTTAAGTTTCTGAACTTCATTTTATGACCAATTTAAAATAAACCATAATGTAATAATGTCTTTTATAAAAGAGGTTTTAATTGTGAATAGACTCATTTTAAGTTTTCTAATTAATTTAAAATAAGAGCTTCAGAGAAAACTTAGTGGTTTCATTAAATTAAGAGGAAACGAATAAATATAAATTTTGCTGAAATTTAAAGAATTAAATTTGTAATTTACTCTAAGGGCATTTGAATACTTTATTAAATAAGGATGAAATATTAAAAGTAAGTATGCTGTTTTTATTGTATGAACATGTAGAGAGTAATATTACAAATTTTCTGGAATTGAAATGGTAATTTTTGAAGTTAAAATGTGCAAGATATGAATTTTGGAAGTTTAAAAGAATTTCTGGAATTTAATTTAAACCAAAAAACAACCTCGGGTCCACGGTGAGCCGAGTGCACCATGCACCCGCGCACTGTGCGTGTGCGCCGGATCAAGATCCACCGTTGGATCGTGATTGGGCGATCACGGGCGAGGCTGGGGAGTTAAAGTGACGTGGACGGCTGAGATTAAAACGTTGAACCGGTACGCATCGTGCGGTCCATATGCGACGCGGGATTTAAAATATAGCGAACGGACCAGATTAAAACGTAATGCTTCGCCACGATCTAACGGATCCGATTAAACCGCACGAGGGGTTTAATCACCACCGTCAGATCTAGATCGCACGGTCGCGATTGAATCCGACACGGCACGCGTCGGGAGGGGTAAAGTACCCATCTTCCCCGACTCCGGCGACGCGACGGTGAGCGATTCCGGCGACGGCGACGGTTATCCGGTCTAACTAAAGCTAGAAACGTAAAGAGGGAACTACGGGGAACACGAGGGTACCCTTGCGGTGGTCCGAGGTCGATGGGGTGTGGCCGGCGACGAGGGGAGGCGGCGAAGTCGTTCGGGTCCTTGTCGGCGATAGGGATCCGGTGGGGTTCATCGGCGGCGGAGGGGTGGCCGAGGTCGGTGAGGTCTTGGCGGTCACGGAGGTGCGGTCGGCGTGGACGGAGAGGGGCTCCGGCGACAACGACTGACGGCTGGAGTGCGGGCGGCGGAGGAGTGTTAAAACTTGGAGTACGTGCGTTCGGTTTGATCTTGCAGCGTGTGAGCGTGGGGGTTGAACGCGGGGTACCAGGGGGTATAAATAGTGTCGACGGTGGGGGCAGAGGGGGCGTGATTAGGGGAGGCCGAGAGTAAAAACTCTCTTCAACGCTGGCGAGCTCCTTCCTTGCATGCGCGCGATCGATCCGGGGCAACGACGCGTGAAATAAAGGGGGAAACAGTCGGTCGAGCGTGGGGGACCATTTAATGGTGTCGAATTAATGGGGGAGGGGCCGGCGAGGCGGATCCGAGGCGGGGTCATCGGCCGGTGCGATTTGGGGGCGGTGGCGGGAGGTGGACGACGGGTCTGACAGGTGGGCCAAGGCGGTCAGCGGGCGCGAGCGCACGAGTGCGGTGGCTGATGGGTGGGGTCGGGCATCGACCGAGAGAGGGATCGGTTGGCGCCGACAGGTGGGGCCAGGGTGTCGAGTGCGCGTGCGCGGAGAGAAGGGCTCGCTGACAAGAGGGGCTCGAGTGTCAGTCCGAGGCGCGCGGGTGTAACGGGCTGGGCCGGCCGGGAGAGATAGAAGGGGAGGGGGAGGGCCTGTTACTGTTTCAATACCTTTCTGAATAAAAATAATTACAGGAAATGGATTATAATATTTGGGCTACTTCCAAGGTTGATAAAAATTTGTAAAAATTCTCAAAAATATATTTTGGCCTTAGGATCATATACAAAATTTTCCAGCCTCTAGTTTGGTCATTACATCTAGGTTCTAGTTCAAAAAGGTTAAGGAGGGCATTAAAGGTATTTCCAAAATAAATAATTCCAGGAAAATAGATTAAATGATATTTTAATTTCTTTGAAAAATTGGGGTGTTACATAAAGCGACACAAATAATTCATCTTGCCCAGCAACTTTTGCACATCTCTTTTGCATGTCGGCGCTTTAAAGTTTCTAATCTTTTCTAGCCTCTTAGGATCAATTTCCATACCTCTTTCATGAATCATAAACCCTAAGAACTTGCCCATCGACACGCTGAAAGCACATTTGAGCGGGTTCATTTTCAAGCCATATTGGCGCATCCTATCGAATGCGATTCTCAAATCAGCTAGGTGGTTTCCCGATTTGACTACAACATCATCTATATAGACTTCTAGCATAACTCCTAGCAGGTCATGAAAGATTAAGTACATAGCATGTTGATATGTAGCGCCAGCATTCTTTAAACCAAAAGTCATAACTACCCACTCAAACAAGCTGACAAAACCCGAGCATCGAAAGGCTGTCTTGTAGACGTCCTCTTCAGCCATAAAGATTTGATTGTAACCAGCGTTGCCATCAAGAAAACTTAGTACCTTGTGTACTAAAGTATCGTTGATCAACATGTCGGCTATCAGCATGGGATACTCATCTTTTGGAGTAGCCTTGTTCAGATCCCTAAACTCAATACAAACTCATATTTTGTCGCTCCCCTTCTTCTCTACAGGCACAATGTTAGCAACCCATTTAGTAGACCTGCATGGCCTAATAAACTCAGCCTTGAGTAATCGTTCTACTTCCTCTTTAACTCGGTCATACAAGGCCGAGTTAAAGCGACGAGGTGGTTGTTTGTAAGGCCTAAACATGGGTTTAATAGGTAGCCGATGCTCAACGAGCACACGGCTTAATCCGGGCATCTCGCTATACTCCCATGCAAAACAATCAACGTACGACCGATGCAACTTTTTTACTTTGGCCTTCTCATCAGTCTGTAAGTTTTTGTTTAAAAAAGTCAGCCTTAGAATGCTACCATTGCCTATGTAGACTTCTTCTAAAGGATCGGCCGACGTGAAACCTTATCCTAATTTCTCTACATCGCTAAAATCTTCAATGGCCTCGGCAATACCGTCTTTAGAAGACCGATACCGTTCTACGCGAGACTTTAGCCAATCACGATTACTTTTACTAGACATGACTACTAATTTAGAAATAGCTGTGCTACACCAGCCGGCTTTACAGACACGGGTACGAAATGTCCCACAGATACGCTGACGAAGTAGTAATTTGAAAGGTCCCAACCTGATAGACACTCTACTTTGTCATGGATGGCATCGATGGACACATCGGCCAATTCTACCTGGACCGAAGTGTCTGCCGGTATGACTTCTACGTCATCGCCATCCCACTGTATCAAGCATTGGTGCAAAGTAGAAGGGATACAACAATTCACGTGAATCCAGTCACACCCGGGTAGCACGCTGTAGTTACCTTGCACGTCGATGACGAAGAATGTTGTTGGCAACGTCTTGTTACCTACTGTTAACTCCATGGAGAGTATGCCTTTTGCCTCTGAACTCTCGCCGTTGAAGCCATTGAGCATTACGTTAGTCCTCTTCAAGTCTTCCTCGCCCCTGTCAAGCTTCTTCAATAGAGAGTACGACATTAGGTTGATAGTGGCGCCATCGTTGACAAGCATTCTAGAGATCGGCTTCCTATCAATGTGACCCCTGACGTAGAGAGGCTTTAGGTGGCGAGCCGTATCCTCGGGTTTCTCAAAAATAGCAACGTGTGGGCCGAGGTTCAACTGACCGACCTCGGCCTCATGATTTGGTAGGGCGAACATGGTGGGCAGCATGATGACATTGATGTACATCGCCTGAGGTGCGGGTCCTTCGGAGACAGGCGTGTAATCATCGTCGAGCATGTCGTCGTCATCACTCGGAATGGGATCTGGGTTGGTCATCTCAAATGGCTTGATCTTCCATACTTGTCTCGCAGCTGGCCGAGGGCGGATCTCTTCAAAGATGGCGTCTCGTTCATCCTTGGCCCATTTCTCGCACATCTCCTGTGCCCGTAGGCATTGTAGATGCCTTTTCTGTGATTTGGACATGCCCGGAGGTGCCCAAGATGGTTGTGGCTTGGTACTAGGCACTACCATCCTATTTATGTAATTTTTGGCTGAAGGGGTACCACCCAGGTCAGCTTCACGCGTCTTATAATTGGTGGGTACTTCACTGCGGATCCTATCGGTCGGACCGGCCTCGTTCGGCTGATCGGACCGACATTCGGCATTGGCCTCAGCCGGATTAGGGGACTTACCTCCGCCGGGCTTCGGCAAAGGGGCCTTCGGGATTGGGACTTCCTAATACCCCACCTTGATGGTGATGACTTCTTACTCCTCCTCCTTCGCCTCTTCGCATCCATATCCCCAGGCTCCATCTTGTGCAAGTCGATTCAGAGGTACTAGGGACAGCCTATGGAAGACATGTCCCTTCGCCACGTCTGTTTGCCCCTGCCAATTATAATACTCCAAAGGAAAACAGGAGGCAATGTTATACTATGAAGGGTATTCGAGGGGCGAGGTGTGTGGAGCCCATGGGGTCCCTGCCCAATTGTATGGCGGAGGCATTGGTGGCTCCAGCGGCTTTGGACACTACGAGCCAAACCCATTACCTTGAGGGGGGCTCAGCCATGTTGAAGGTATTTAATACCATATTAGCTAAGGGTCTTGCCAGGACGGAGGTATGTTCGGCCATTGTGGGCCGAAACATCCCACCGGAGGGTTCGCCTAGAGTGGAGTTGAGTCCGACCATTGGGGTCCAAGTTCGTTGTGTGAAGGGTTCGAACATTGAGGACCGAACTCGTTTTGTGTAGGGTTCAGCCATTGGGGTCCGAATTCACTGTGTGGAGGGTTCAACCACTAGGGTCCGAAGCCGCTATGCGGAGGGTTCGGCCACTGGGGTCTGAAGCCACCATGCAGAGGGTTCAGCCAATGTGGTCCTGTTGACATGAAAATGTGCCCCCGCACTTGGGTCATTTCGATGATCCAAAAGTGTGCGAATACTTAGGGACAAGCCTAAGCGTAACTGTTGATAGCAAAAAATGGCATCAATGATTAAGATTGTCAAAATATAAATTTTGGTAATTTGGGCCGAAAATACACATGTCCCGGGTCAGGCCGAAGCCCTACAGGGCCGAAGGACCATTGGGCTATGGGCTCCGGAAGCTTCCAGCCAGCCCACGGCCTTCGGCTAGGACACCTTCGGAGGCCCACCCCGCCGAAGCTTTGGCCTAAGGAGCAGGCTTCGGCAGGCTTGGCCAAAGGCCCACTTCGGGCAGAGATAGAGTTGGACCCGATTCTGGCTAAGTGTTTATCTCTATTCAGCCGAATTATAGCAGATTAGATTAGAGGTCTAGCCCCTATAAGTATAGAGGAAAAGCCAGTTCAGAGGGCCCCCCAACAAAATCAACCACAAAGCCCTAGCATTGAATTGCATTTACTTTATCTTTACTTTTCTATACTCTTCGTGGGTTTGCTTGGAAGCCCTCCGACGGCCACTTTGGAATAGTGGTAATCCTTGTTACTTCGCCTGTGAAGTATCCGTAAATCTACGTAATAGATTGCTATCGCCTCGTTACTTCGCCTTTGAAGTATCCGCTAATCTGCATAACAGATTGCTACCTTCGCTCCTAGTGCAACACTTAGCAGAATTCGGTCCTCAGGCCGAATTAGTACTTCGATTCTACTCTGTTGTAGGTTTCCACGTTCGGAGCTACTTCGTCGGAGGTGTCCGGAGCTGAGAGATTGGTTTTGGAGGTTGCCAGAACACCCTTCGGCAAGACTACTTCTTCGATCGCGTGCTCCGTCAGCACACTTCATCACGACAGGCTTCGCCACGCTCATACTCCGCTCCGGACGAAGTCACGCTCACGCGCCGCATTTGAGTTGTTATTCTGTATCCTGCTGTATTAGAGACTTCACGTTGAACTCCCGCCATTCGGAGTTGATTGTCGCATCCAGATCCATTCAGAGTTCATCTTCGGCCGAATCAGTCCGAACGCCAAAGTACCCTTCGGTGATCCCTTTCGCACCATACATCGAAGCAGACAGGCTCCGACTTGTTTGCTGATTTATTCTGTTTAATATATTTCTTTCGGTTAATTGGATTATTTCTGTATGATCTGATTACTTGGTGACTCCACCCCCTTTACCATGGCTAAGGGTAGTCGGAATGCGATGTCAATGCTGTGTTATGCTTAGGCTTGTCCCTAAGTATCCGCACACTTTTGGATCGTCGGACTAACCCAAGTGTGGGGCACGTTTTCGTGTCAACACACTTTTTGGTGACTCTGCTGGGAAAAGCTACGCCAACATGACGGGTATGTCTACATTGGCCACCGGTACATCTACAATGACTACTACGTCTACACCGCCGATGGACACCATAGGAGGTGCGGATATCGACAACCCCAACATCCTAACACCTACTCTTAAAGATATTCCCGCAGAAGACCGAGCAGAGATCGAGGCAAAGTTGAAGGCACTAAAAGACATGATGCTTTGGGGATACGTCAAAACACGCGCATGCTTCATCAAGCACGACATCATCGCCCCCGACCTTGCTCGGATCCAGGTAACACCCGTATCACCTCGTTTGTCTTCTTTAGAGATTGAGCAAAAAATATCTGCATCAGTAGATCAGGCCGTTAGCGCTTCGATAGCCAACCGTTTAGATTCGGTAGTTAGCTCCCAAGTGGAGGCGACTCTTAGAAGGTTCGGCTTTACTGAGGCTGTACCACCAGTCCCTATTGCTAGTGTACCTCTGGTAAATCATGTGTACAGCAGAGCTAATGGTAGCATTGGTAAGACTGTTACATCTCCGGCCTCAACACCCATGGCCGAGAGTAGTCATTATGCTTACGGCCAAACTAGCACCACGTACCACGCACCAACACCACCTGCGCCGGTACCAGCCCTGCCCACGCTGCCCGTGCCACATGCACAGGCACCTGGGCTTGAGCACGTCGTACAACTAGCACGTAGGGAAGAGGCCCACGACCGACACGCCGATATCACGCCGTGTGTCGCACCCCCGCACGAGAGACGTGCACAGGCAGCAGGCCAAGATGACCTAGAGGAGCGAATCCACGTACTATTTAGGGAATGCGTCGACTTCGTGCCTAGTGGTCGGGTTAGGATTTACCGTAAGCCATATCCCGATCATTTTGATACGATACCCTACCCCTGCGGCTATAGAATCCCTAAATTCACTAAGTTCGACGGCGAGGGTAGAAAAACCACACTAGAGCATGTTAGTCAAGTTTTAGCACAGTGTGGAGAAGCTAGCGGGATAGAGGCTCTAAAAATTAGAATATTTTCTCTCTCGCTATCTGGCACCGCTTTCACTTGGTTTTCGATGCTCCCGCCGAACTCCGTTCATACGTGGGATGAATTGGAACAAAAATTCCATGACTACTTTTACATGGGTTAGACAGAACTTAGGCTTTCACACTTGACATTGGTTAGGCAGAAATCTAACAAGAAAGTCTTCGAGTACATCAAGTGTTTTAGGGATACTAGAAACTGATGTTTCACCCTTAGTATTGCAGGAAGGGATTTGGCGGAACTAGCTTTTAATGGGTTGCGTTCCAAGATTAAAGAAAGATTAGACAACCAGAACTTTTTAGAGGTTATCCAAGTCTTGTAGTAGGCTCTGGTCCAGGAAGGTCGAGCCAAAGATAAAAAGTTTATTAAGACGTTTAACAAGCCTAGGTCTGAAATCCACGTCATGGAACACTCCGATGAGGAGGATTCAAAAGAGGAGGATTCAACCGACATGTATGTGGTCGAATGGGTTTGGAACACTAAGAGTAAACCCATCACGTGCTCCGAGTTACGGCCGTCTCCCACAAAGAATCGGCCTAGTGAGGTCAAGTACTCATTTCACATAACTAAGTGTGATAAAATATTCAATTTTCTTTTAAAGAACCAGCTTCTCAGGTTGCCTAAAGGTCAAGTCATTCCATCTACTGACGAATTGAAGAAACATCCATACTGTAAGAGGCATGATTCACATTCACATAATACTAACGACTGCAATGTTTTTCGACGGCAGGTTCAATCAGCCATAGAAGAAGGACAATTGAAAATAGACCATAATCCAACGATGAAGATATACAAAGATCCTTTCCCCATCAACGCCGTCGACCTCGGCGAGAAGAAGGTGTTGATTTGGCCAGAACAGGCCGAGTCGATTAGAGGGAAGGCGATAATTGTCGGAGAACCACGCACGCGCACACTCATACCTAAGAACCCCGAGGTGGGAGTGGGGAAACAAAACATCAGCATCCGTTCGACTAAGGCTCACAAGAAGCCGAAGGTAACATACAAGATGTTGTCGAACAAGCATCAAAGAAAATCCAAGGAAGCAGGCCCCCGTGCTAAAAAACTAAGTCAGCCGAAGGGCCCAAGGCATTCGGAGGGTGGTTTCGGACCACAGTGGCCGAGCCCTCCTCGTGATGGTTTCGAACCACAATAGACGGACCCTCCGCACGGGGACTTCGGGCCACAATGGCCTAACACTCCGTATGGTGGCTTCGGACCTCAATGGCCGAACCCCTCGTACAGTAGCTTTGGACCCCAGTGGTTGAACCCCATGCGAAGCGAGTTCAACCCCCAATGGCCTAACCCGGCACCACTCTAGACGAACCCTTCGATAGGAGGCTTTGGCCCGCACTGGCCGAACGTACCTCCGGCCTAGCAGGACCCCTCACTGATATGGTCCGAGACACCGTCGACTCTACCAAACCCCCCTTCGGGTAACGAGTTCGGCTCGCAGTGGGTGAGGCCACTGGAGCCGCCGATGCCTCCACCGTACAACTGGGTGGGGACTCCATGGTCTCTATATGTATCACAACCGGAGTACCCTCCGCAACCTAACGCTATGCCTTGTTTTCCTTCAGAGTATTATGAATGGCAGGGACAAACATACGCAGTGGAAGGAGGCATTGTCCACAGGTTGTCCATGGTACCTCCGAATCGGTCCATGTAGAGCGAAGTCGAAGAATACAGGAACGAAGGGGCAGAGGACAGGGAGTCCGAAGCTATCACAGTCAGAGTTGGGTCTCAGGAAGTCCCAATCCTAAAGGCCCTATCACCGAAGTCTGATGGAGGTAAGTCCCCTGCTTCAACCGAAGCCCACGCTGAAGCCTGGTCCGATCGGGAGAACGAGGCTGTTCCTACTGCCGGGGTCTGCAGCATAGACTCCTCTGAATACAGAGTGCACAAGGCCGAAGTGAGCAGTACCACTTCGACTAAAGGTGACAGGAAACAGGTAGTGGCACCTGGCACCAAGCCACAACCATCTTGGGCACCCCCAGACATGTCCAAATCACAAAAGAGGCGTCTACAATGACTACGGGCACAGGAGATCCACGAGAAGAAGGCTGAGGATGAGTGCGATGCTATTTTCGAAGAAATCCTCCCTCGACCAACTACAAGACTGGTATGGAGGATGAAGTCGATTGAGATGACCAACCCGACTCCTAGTCCGAGCGACGACGACGACATGCTCGATGACGACTACCCGCCTGTCTCCGAGGGGCCTGCACCCCAGGCGATGGACATCAACATCGTCATGCTGCCCGCCGAGTTTGCCCTGCTGCAGGATGAGGCTGAAGTCGCTTAGTTGAACCTTGGCCCAAGCAACACTATTTTTGAGAAGCCCGAGGACTCGGCTCGCCATCTAAAGCCTCTTTACGTCAGTGGTTACATTGATGGAAAGCTGATTTCCCGGATGCGTGTTGATGGCGGCGCCACTGTTAACTTGATGCCTTACTCGTTACTGAAGAAACTTGGCAGGGATGAGGATGATCTAAAGAAGACCAACTTGATGCTCAATGGCTTCAATGGCGAGAGTTCCGAGGCCAAGGGTGTGCTCTCCATGGAGTTGATAGTGGGCAACACGACGTTTCCAACAACATTTTTCATCATAGATGTACAAGGTAACTACAACGTGCTGCTTGGGCGCGACTGGATTCACGTGAATTGCTGCATTCCTTCTACTCTGCACTAGTGCCTAATTCAGTGGGATGGCGATGAAGTATAAGTCATTCCCATGGATACTTTGGCCCAAGTGGCACTGACCGATGTATCAGTTGACGCCATTCACAACAAAGTAGAGTGTCTATCAGGTAGAGATCTTTCGGATTACGATTTTGTTAGCGTGTCCCGAGGACGTTTTGTACCAGTTTTTGTAAAGCCGGCTGGTGTAGCACGACTGTTTTTATATTTGTAGTTATGTCTAGCAAGAATAATTTGGATTGGCTAAAGTATCGTGTAGAGCAGTATCGGTCTACTAAAGACGGTATTGCCGAGGCCATCGAAGACTTTAGAGAAGTAGAGAAATTAGGACAAGGTTTTGTGTCGACCGATCCCTTAGAGGAAGTTGACATAGGTGATGGTAGCATCCCGAGGCCGACTTTTGTAAACCAATATTTACAGCCTGATGAAAAGACCAAAGAAATAAAGTTGCTTCAGTCGTATGTCGATTGTTTCGCATGGGAGTATAGAGAGATGCCAGGACTAAGCCACAAGCTCGTGGAGCATCGGCTACCTATCAAGTCCAGATTTAGGCCTTATAAACAGCCTACTCGTCGCTTTAATTCGTCTGTCTATGACTGAGTTAAAGAAGAGGTAGAGCGACTGCTCAGAGCTGGATTTATCAGGCCATGCAGGTTCGCAGAATGGGTCGCTAACATTGTGCTTGTAGAGAAGAAAGGGAGCGGCAAGATACGAGTATTTATTGACTTCAGGGATCTGAATAAAGCCACTCCGAAGGATGAATATCCGATGTTGATAGCCAACATGCTAATCAACGATGCTTTAGGACACAAGGTACTAAGTTTTCTTGACAACAACGCTGGTTATAATCAAATCTTTATGGCCAAAGAGGACATATACAAGACAGCCTTTCGATGCCCTAGTTTTGTCGGTTTATTCGAGTGGGTTTGCCTGGAAGCCCTCCGACGACCACTTTGGAACAGTGGTAATCCTTGTTACTTCGCCTGTGAAGTATCCGTTAATATACGTAATCGATTGCTATCGCCTTGTTACTTCACCTGTGAAGTATCTGCTAATCTGCGTAACAGATTGCTACCTTCGCTCCTAGTGCAACACTTAGCAGAATTCGGTCCTCAGGCCGAATTAGTACTTCGAATCTACTCTATTGCAGGTTTCCACGTTCGGAGCTACTTCATCGGAGGTGTCCGGAGCTGAGAGATTGGTTTCGGAGGTTGCCAGAACACCCTTCGGCAAGACTGCTGCTTCGACCGTGCGCTCCGTCAGCACACTTCGTCACGACAGGCTTCACCACGCTCATACTCCGCTTCGGACGAAGTCACGCTCGTGCACCGCGTCTGAGTTTTTATTCTATATCCTATTGTATAGGAGACTTCACGCCAAACCCCCACCGTTCGGATGTGATTGTCGCGTCTAGATCTGTTCGGAGTTCATCTTCGGCCGGATCAGTCCCAATGCCGAAGGTACCCTTCGGTAATTCCATTCACACCATACTTCGAAGCAGACAGGCTCCGACTGGTTTGCTGATTTATTATGTTTAATATATTTATTTTGGCTAGTTGGATTATTTCTGTGTGATCTGATTACCTGGCGACTCCACCCCCTTACCACGGCTAAGGGTAGTTGGAATGCGATGTCGGTGTTGTGTTACGCTTAGGCTTGTCCCTAAGTATCCGCACACTTTTGGATCATCATACTAACCCAAGTGTAGGGGCACGTTTTCGTGTCAACCGTAACACAACACTGACGTCACGTTCCGACTACCCTCAATAGTGGCATGGGGAGTGGAGTCTCATGGTAATCAGATCACACAGAAATAATCCAATTAGCCAAAAATAAATATATTAAATAAAATAAACCAGCAAGCTGAACGAAGCCTAATTGATTCGAAGTGTACTGTGCGAAGGGGTTCACCAAAGGGGGCCTTCGGCGTCTGGTGCGAAGGGTCTCACCGAAGGTAGCGTTCGGCATTCGGATCGATCTAGCCGAAGACAAGCTCAAAACAGATATCGACACGAAATCACCTACGAACAGCGGGGTTCAGTGCGAAGTCTCTAACACAGCAAAATATCCCAAATGCAACACACTGGCGTGACTTCGTCTGGAGCAGAGTACAAGCGTGGTGAAGTCTGACGTGACGAAGCCTGCTGCGGAGCATGCTGGTGTGCTGGACTTGGTCAAACCGACAACAGCGTGACAAATCCAGCACGGGTAGTCGAAGCAGGGTCCCGCCGAAGGGTGTTCTATCAGCCTCCGAAAAGAGCTTCCTGGCTCTGGACACCTCCGGTGAAGGGGCTCTGAGCATAAAAACCTACAACAGAATATATATCAAGTGCCAATTCAGCCTGGGGACCGAATCTGCTAAGTGTTGCAGTAGGGGAATGAAGGTAGCAATCTGTTACGTAGATTAACGGATACTTCATAGGCGAACTAACAAGGCGATAGCAATCTATTATGTAGATTAATGGGTACTTCACGAGTGAAGTAGCAAGGCTTACCACAGTTTTGGTGTGGCCGGCGGAGGTCTTCCAGGCAAACCAACGAAGGCTGCAGAAAAGTAAATAAAAAGTAAAGGTATGGTTCAAAGCTAGGGATTTGTGGTTGATTTGTGTTGGGGGGATTAATGAACTAGCCTCACCACTATATTTATAGGGGCTAGTCTTCTTATCTATAAGAATAATCTGGTAGGATTTGGCCTAATCAAACTTATGGATATAATTAGCCAGAATCAGACTCAAACTCTATCTTTGAATAAATCAGCCCGAAGTGGGCCTTCGGCATGGCTAGCCGAATCCTGTTCCTCGGGCCGAAGCTTCGGTGAGGCAGGCCTCTGAAGGCCTTCGGGCCGAAGGTAGCAGGCCACTAGAAGGCTTCTAAAGCCCAAGGTTCGATGGTCCTTCGGCCCTGTAGGGCTTCGGCCTGATCCAGGACTTGTGTATTTTCGGCCCAATTTACCAAAATTGATAATTTGACAATCTTGACCATTTATGCCATTTTTTGCCATCAACACATGCCCCCTGCCTTTTAGTGAACTTAAGTGAAATAAAAGCATAATGGGCTAGGTATGATACTTTCCATATCGGCCTTTCGACTCTTTCAAGCGCTTTGCCACACACTTGGGAAGTACCTTTTCAAATACATGTCATTCAAAGCTCTTCGAAATCGCTCTCCTTGTAGAGATTCTAACAAGTATGCATTACTTGGAGCGATTTTGGCTACCTTAAAAGGGCCTTCCAAACTAGCGACCATTTACCAAATTTTGGGCTCTTAGTTCCTAAGGGAAAAATTGTCTTCCAAACCAAGTCACCAACTTGAAACGATTTTGGCTTAACCTTTTTATTGTAGGCTCTAGATATTCTTATTTTAGCTTTCTCTATAGCTTCTAATGCCCTTAATCTCTTATCGGTCACTTCTTCCAAATTGTCTTCAAAAAGAGTTTCATATTCATCGACCGATAAACCATCTTGCTTGAGAAATCTCAAAGAGCCAAGATCCACTTTCCAAGCCCTTAAAGGTTCATAAGCCAAATCATATTCAATCAAAGCGTAAGCCCACTTTCCGATTCTTCTACTTAGAATCGGCTTTTGCAACATGCATTTGATGACATCGGTTTGGCAAGCGACAATACATGTAGTAGGAAGAAGATAGTGACGTAATTTGGTACATGTGTAATAAAGTGATAAACACAAACACTCCACAAACACGTACCTGGTTTCGGCGTCCAACAGGTGGCGTCTCAACAATGTGATGATATACTTTTTCCCTCCACCTCTTGGGTTAGCACGACCCATATCACGCTATCTTCTACGGTTATCTATAGTCGAAACGGGATTCTGGCCTTTGGTGCTCTCACCAGGGGCGGTGATGATAAGCATTCTTTAATCTTTTCAAAGGCGCTTTTCTGACTTGCCCCTCAAGTGAACTCGGCTTCATTCTTTAGCCGGAGTATAGGGACAAAAGCATCGATTTTACCAGATAAGTTAGATATAAAGCGACACAAATAATTCATCTTGCCTAGCAACTTTTGCACATCTCTCTTGCATGTCGGTGCTGCAAAGTTTATAATCTTTTTGATCCTCTTAGGATCAATTTAAATACCTCTTTCATGAATCATGAATCCTAAGAACTTGCCTGCCGACACTCCAAAAGCACATTTGAGGGGGTTCATTTTCAAGCCATATTGTCGCATCCTATCAAAAGCAACTTCTAAATCGGCTAAATGGTTTCCCGTAGCGTCCGATTTGACTACAACATCATCTATGTATACTTCTAACATAACTCCTAGCAAGTCATGAAATATTAAGTTTATACCACGCTGTTATGTGGCGCTAGCATTCTTTAAACCAAAAGGCATAACGACCCACTCAAACAAGCCGACAAAACCAGGGCATCGAAAGGTTGTCTTGTAGACGTCCTCTTTGGCCATAAAATTTTGATTATAACCAGCGTTGCCGTCAAGAAAACTTAGTACCTTGTGTCCTGAAGCATCGTTGATCAACATGTCGGCTATCGGCATGGGATATTCATCCTTTGGAGTGGCTTTGTTTAGATCCCTAAAATCAATACAAACTCGCATTTTGCCGCTCCCTTTCTTCTCTACAGACATAATATTAGAAACCCATTCGGCATACCTGCATGGCCTAATAAACTCAGCTTTGAGTAATCGTTCTACCTCTTCTTTAACTCGGTCGTACATGGCCGAATTAAAGCGACAAAGGGGCTGTTTATAAGGCCTAAACCCGGGTTTAGTAGGTAGCCGATGCTCCACGAGCTCGCGGCTTAATATAGGCATCTCTCTATACTTCGGCCTTCTCATCAGCCTGTAAATTTTGGTTTACAAAAGTCGGCCTTAGAATGCTACAATTTCTTACATTGACTTCTACTAAAGGATTTGCCGACGCAAAACCTTGTCCTAACTTCTCTACTTCGCTAAAGTCTTCAATGGATTCAGCAATACCGTCTTTAGAAGACCGATATTTCTCTACACGCGACTTTAGCCAATCAAGATTATATTTACTAGATATGACTACTAATTTAGAAATAGCCGTGCTACACTGGTCGACTTTACAGACATGGGTATGAACTGTCTCCTAGATACGCTAACGAAGTCATAATCTAAAAGGTTCCTACCTGATAAACACTCTTCTTTGTTGTGGATGGCATCGATGGACACATCGGCCAATGCTACCTAGGCTGAGGTGTCTGCTGGTATGACCTCTATGTCATTGCCGTCCCACTGTATTACGCATTGGTGCAAAGTAGAAGGGATACAACAATTCGCGTGAATCCAGTCATGCCTGAGCCGCACGCTGTAGTTACCTTGCACGTCAACGACGAAGAATGTTGTTGGTAACGTCTTGTTACCTACCATCAATTCCATGGAGAGTACGCTCTTTGCCTCGGAACTCTCGCCGTTGAAACCATTGAGCATTAGGTTAGTTTCCTTCAAGTATTCCTCACCAGTGCCAAGCTTCATAATAGAGATTAAGGCATTAGGTTAACAGTAGTGCAACCATCAACATGCATTCTGGAGATCGGCTTCCCGTCAATGTGACCCTTGACGTAGAGAGGCTTTAGGTGGCGAGCCGTATCTTCTCATTTCTCAAAAATAGCATTGCATGGGCTGAGGTTCAACTGAGCAACCTCGAGCTCTTCTTGTGGTAGAGCGAACTCGGCGGGCAGCATGACGATGTTGATGTCCATCTCCTGAGGTGCGGGTCCCTTGGAGACAGGCGTGTAGATGTCATCGAGCATGTCATCGTCGCTCGGACTAGGAGATGGGTTGGTTATCTCAACCAGCCTGATCCTCCATACCTGTCTTGCAGCTTGCCGAGGGCGGATCTCCTCAAAGATAGCGTCTCTTTCATCCTCGATCTTTTTCTCACGCATCTCCTGTGCCCGTAGGCGTTGTAGACACCTTTTTTGTGATTTGGACATACCCAGAGTGCCCAAGATGGTCGTGGCTTGGTACCAGGCGCCACCATTCTATTTCTATGATTTTTGGCTAAAGGGGTACCACCCAGGTCGGCCTCGTCTGTTTCATAACCGTAGGATGATTTACTGCAGACCCCGTCCGTCAGGTCGGCCTCGCTTGGCCGATCAGACCGGGCTCTGGCGCTAGCCTCAGTTGGATTAGGGGACTTACCTCCGTCGGGCTTCGGCGAGGGGGCCTTCGGGATTGGGACTTCCTAAGTCCCTACTTTGACTATGATGGCTTTGGACTCCCTCTCCTTTGCATCTTCGCATCCATCCTCCTTGGCTCCATTCTGTGTGAGTCGATAAAGAGGTACTACGGACAGCCTATGGACGATGTCTCCCTTTGCCGCGTCTGTTTGTCACTGCAAGTTATAATACTCCGAAGGAAAACAAGGGACAATGTTATTCTACGAAGGGTACTCAGGTTGCGAGGTGTACGAAGCCCACAGAGTCCCTTCCCAATTGTATGGCGGAGGCATTGGCGGCTCCAGCGGCTTCGCCCACCGCGAGCCGAACCCATTTCCCGGAGGGGGGTTCGGCCATGTTGAAGGTATTTCGGACCATATTAGTGAAGGGTCCTGCTAGGCCAGAGGTATGTTCGGCCATTGTGGGCCGAAGCCTCCTGCCGAAGTGTTTTCACAGAGTGGAGTTGAGCTCGGCCATTGGACTCTGAACTCATTGTGCGAAGGGTTCGGCCATTGAGGCCCGAACTCGCTGTGCGGAGGGTTTGGCCATTGGGGTCCAAAGCCTCCATGCGGAGGGTTCAGCCACTGTGGTCCGAAGCCATCCTCTGAATGTCTTGGCCCCTTCGACTATCTTAGCCTTTTTGTGCGGCGGCCTATTTCCTTGGCTTTATTCTGGTGTTTGTTTAACAACATCTGATATGTCACCTTCGGCTTCTTGTAAGCCCTAGCCAAAGGAGACGTGCTGACATTTCTTTTCCACACTCCTACTTCAAGGGTTTTGTGTACGAGTGTGTGTGTGCGCGATTCTCCAATAATGTTCGCTTTCCCCTTAGTTGACTCGGCCTGCTCTGGCCGAATCAGTATTCTCTTCTCGTCGAGGTCGACAGTGTTCACGGGAAAGGGGTCTTTGTATAGCTTCATCTTTGGACTGGGGTCTATTTTCAATCGTCCTTCTTATATGGCCGATTGAACCTGTCGACGAAAAACATTGCAGTCGTTAGTATAATGGGAATGCGAATCATGCCACTTACAGTAGGGGCGTTTCTTTAGCTCGTCGGCGGATGGAATGACCTGGCCTTTAGGCAACCTGAGAAGCTGGTTCTTCAAGAGAAAATCTAATATTTTATCGCACTTAGTTATATCAAACGAGTATTTGACTTCGCTAGGCCGACTCTTGGTAGGAGACGACTGTAGTTTAGAACAGATGATGGGTTTACTCTTAGCGTTCCAAACCCATTCGGCCACATACATGTTAGCCGAATCTTCTTCCTCCACCGATTCTTCCTCGTCGGAGTGCTCCATGACTTGGACTTCAGCCTTAGGCTTGTTAAATGTTTTAATCAACCATTTATCCTTGGCTCGACCTTCCTGGACCAGAGCCTGTTGTAAGATTTGGATAACTTTTAAAAAGTTTTGGTTGTCTAGTCTCTCTTTGATCTCGGAATGCAACCAGTTAAAAGCTAGATACACCAAATCCCTTTCTGAAATATTCAGACTAAAACATTGGTTTCTGGTATCTCTAAATCGCTTGATATAGTCAGAGACACTCTCGCTAGATATCTGTCTAAACGATTTCAAGTGTGAGAGCCTAAGTTCTGTCTCACCCGTATAAAAATAGTCATGGAATTTTTAATCTAATTCAGCCCACGTTTGGACAGAGTTCGGAGGGAGCACCGAAAACCAAGTGAAAGCAGTGCCGGATAGAGAAAGAGAAAATAGTCTAAGCTTTAAGGCGTCCGACCCACTAGCTTCCCCACACTATGCTAAGAACTGGCTGACATGCTCTAGTGTGGTTTTGCTACCCTCACCATTGAACATGGTGAATTCAGGGACTCTATATCCGCGAGGATAAGGTATGGTGTCAAAATGGTAAGGGTATGGCTTCCGATAAACCCTAGCCCGACCCCTAGGTATGGAACCGGTGCAGTCCCTAAACAGTGCGCGGATGTGCTCCTCAATGTCATCCTGGCCTCCTACATGCGTGCGTCTCTCATGTGGAGGCGCGACATGTGGTGGTATGTCGGTGTGTCGGCTGTGGGGGTCTTCCTCACGTGCTGGCTCTAGGTATGTGACGTGCTCAGGCCTATGCATTTGTGCATGCGGTGCAGGCAATGCAGGAAGAACTGGCGCAGGTGTAGGTGGCATGCAATAAACAACGTTAGCATGGACATGCACGTTGTGGTTTGTCTCGGCCGTATATGTTGGGGCCAGAGACATGATGGTCTTGCCAGTACTGTCGTTGGTTCTACTATATATATGATTTATCGGAGGTGCACTAGCGATGGGAGCTGGAGGAATGGCTTTGGGAAAGCCAAACCTTTTAAGTGTCGCCTCTACTTGAGAGCTAACTGCCGAATCTAAATGATTGGCTAGTGAAGTGCTAATAGCTTGATCTACCAATGTGGCTATTTTTTGCTCAATCTATAAAGAAGATAAAGGAGGCGATACTGGAGTTACCTGGGTCCGAGTGAGGTCAGTGATGTTGGCGTCGTGTTGATGAAGCCCACGCGTGTCTTGACGTAGATTCCAAGCATGAGGTATTGTAGTGCCTTCATCTTGGCCTTGATCTCAGCTCGGTCTTCTTGGGGAATATCTTCAAGGGTAGGCGTCATGATGTTGCGGTTCTCGATATATATGCCTCCCATGGGATCCATCGATGATGTAGACATAATAGTCATTGGAGACATGCCTACGGTCGATGTAGATGTACTCATCATGTTAGCGTAGCCCTCCCCAGTGGAGTCGCCGAAAAGTGTGTTGACACGAAAATATGCCCCCACACTTGGGTTAGTTCGACGATCCAAAAGTGTGTGGATACTTAGGGGCAAGCCTAAGCGTAACACAACACTAACGTTGCGTTCTGACTACCCTCAATAGTGGCAAGGGGGGTGGAGTCGCCAGGTAATCAGATCACACAGAAATAATCCAATTAGCCGAAAAGAAATATATTAAATAAAATAAACAAGCAAGCGGAATGGAGCCTAACTGATTCGAAGTGTACTGTGCGAAGGGGTTCACCGAAGGGGGCCTTCAGCGTTTGGTGCGAAGGGTCTCGCCGAAGGTAGCCTTTGGTGTTCAGATCGATCTAGCCGAAGACAGGCTCCGAATAGATCTCGATGTGAAATCACCTCCGAACAGCGGGGTTCGGTGCAAAGTCTCTAACACAACAAAATATCCCAAACTCAACGCACTAGCATGACTTCGTGCGGAGCGGAGAACAAGCGTGGCAAAGACTGATGTGACGAAGCCTACTGCGAAGCGTGCTGGTGTGTGGGACTTGGTCAAACCAACAACAGCGTGACAAATCCGACACGGGTAGTCGAAGCAAGGTCCCGCCGAAGGGTGTTCTGTCAGCCTCCGAAACCATCTTCCTGGCTCCGAACACCTCCGGTGAAGGCGCTCTGAGTGTGAAAACCTGCAACAGAACAGAGATCAAGTGCCAATTCATCCTGGGGACAGTATCTGCTAAGTGTTGCAGTAGGGGAATGAAGGTAGCAATCTGTTATGTAGATTAATGGATACTTCACAGGCGAAGTAACAAGGTGATAACAATTTGTTATGTAGATTAATGGGTACTTCACGAGCGAAGAAGCAAGGCTTACCACGGTTTCGGCTTGGCCAGTGGAGGGCCTCCAGGAAAACCCACAAAGGATGCATAAAAGTAAATAAAAAGTAAAGGTACGGTTCAAAGCTAGGGCTTTGTGGTTGATTTGTGTTGGGGGGGCTTAATGAACCGGCCTCACCCCCTATATTTTTAGGGGCTAGTCTTCTTGTCTCTAAGATTAATCTGGTAGGATTCAGCCTAATCAAACTTAGGGATAAAATTAGCAGAATCAGACTCAAACTCTATCTCTGAAAAATAAGCCCGAAGTGGGCCTTCGGTAGGGCATACCGAAGCCTGTTCCTCGGGCCGAAGCTTCGGCGAGGCAGGCCTCCGAAGGCCTTCCGGCCGAAGGAAGCAGGCCACTGGAAGGCTTCCAAAGCCCAAGGTTCGATGGGACTTCGGCCCTGTAGGGCTTCGGCCTGATCCAGGACTTCTGTATTTTCGACCCAAATTACCAAAATTAATATTTTGACAATCTTGACCATTAATGCCATTTTTTCCATCAACAGGTCTGAAGCCACCTCTTGACTACCTTGGCCCCTTCGGTTGTCTTAGCTTTTTTGTGTGGGGTCCTATTTCCTTGGCCTTTTTCTGGTGTTTGTTTAACAATATCTGATATGTTACCTTTGGCTTCTTGTGAGCCCTAGCCGAAGGAAACGTGCTGACATTCCTTTTCCACACTCCTACTTCAGGGTTCTGAAATCTAGTCCTTCGCTCTAGAAAAGGAGCTAGGAGGGGGAGCCTCGACAAGGCACTTTGGTCGTCTTCATTTGGAGAGGGGCCGAAGCGCAGCGAGGCATCTTTGGATGATTCCGTGGATCGACCTCCCTCAGTGGATTGGCCTCCATCCGTAGACTCTGACGGGGTCCACCCTAGAACAGGAGCAGGCAAAGGTGCCCCTTTACCTTTACCTTTTCTAGGACCCATCTTCATAGCCACTTCAGGAATTGGCTTCGAAGATATGACAGCCTCCAGCACAACCTCTGTAGTGGGGGTCACCTCCATAAGAACTGATCCTGTGAAGACCAAAGGTATACAATATTGCATAAATTTTGTAGGACACAAAAAGAAGAAATAAAAAGGAAAGGTACTTTGCTAAAGTCTACCTTCAACGTTTTGTTGCCGAACGAGCACTGGACTGCTCGGAGGCTCGAACATCTGACCGAAGTCCTCTTCGGACTCCATGCTTCGAACCGAAGGATCAGCTGCCAGAACTTCTCAGACAACTGCAGCTATCACTTTGTCAGGAGATGAGACTTGGGCATCCGCAGTCTCAACTCCGCCTTCTCCTACAGTAGGGGCTTCTACTAGACCAGGCAGGCCGTTCTCAGTCTCTGCCTGCTCAAGGTTGTCTCCAGCAACGGCTGCCGCCTCCACTTCGTCTTGAGCGGGGACTTCAGCTCCCATTCGTGATTCCTCATTACCTGTTAGAAGAGCTTCGAACTTCCTTCCCATGTGTATGTTTGCTTCATCTTCCGATGACTCCGAAGACGAAGTAAGGGATTTAGAATGGGCAAGGGCCTTCGGTTTCCGGGCCACTTTCTTCACAGGTGTCTTTATTGGCGCTGAAGTCCCTGCTTCAGCCTTCCTCTTCTTGGGAGCTTGATCAGAGATGTCCTAGTCCAGAAGAGTGGGAGATTCAACTCTGAGTACGCTCCATACACGGTTGAATCGCTCCCAGATGCCAACAAACTTCACCCTCCACTCCTTTTCGATGAGCGTAGGAGCTCCGAGGATCTTCTCCGAAGTCCAAACAATTTGCTCCGAAGTGAGGATGGCGCGTGGAGCTGAAAGATAAGATTTCCTTTCAGTTAAATCATTTTTATAAGATCAATACTGCATGTAAAACATTTTGCAGGGCATTCGAGGTTACCTGCAGCACTTGAAGAGATTTCTCGGAGTCCACCGTCCGGGTTCTCTTCGAAGTTTATCGGCCAGCTGTCTATTAGAGGTTGAATTCAGAGTCCAATGAACTTCTCAGCTAAGTCTCGCATGCTCATGCGACGACTTATGGCTTGCAGCAGTCGGAGGCGAGCTTCGAGCTAGCTTGGGTCTGGATGAACCTCCACTTCCCTCCAGTAGAAGATATCTTCGAGGGGTCCAGCCAAGGCATCACCCACTCCTACTTCGGCATAGAACCAGCGAAGGACCCAATCTGTGTACCATCTAGCATTGATGGCCTTCACTAGAAACCGAGTTTGGTATTCATCTCGAAGTCGGAAGTTGATGCTGCCAAAA
>JAAALK010000287.1:56936843-57070439 GCA_019279435.1 Zizania palustris | reverse complement strand
AATGG
Source organism: Zizania palustris (assembly GCA_019279435.1). NCBI lineage: Eukaryota > Viridiplantae > Streptophyta > Magnoliopsida > Poales > Poaceae > Zizania > Zizania palustris. Next base: position 57,070,434 of record JAAALK010000287.1, on the reverse strand, counting down.
CCTGTTCCCAACACCCAACGCACCTCTAAAGACTAAGCAGTAGAAAGTAAACAGATCAACAAAGCCTAAAAGTATATAGCCTAGAAACGACCGGTGTCCTGAACAAATAAAACACCAATACAGTGCTAATAGGCAGATATGCAGAGTATTCAAAACATGGCTAATCAAACTTCATAGAAGCAAGTCATCACAACAACTAATCTAGGTGTACATAAAATGAGATGAGAAGTTACTGTTCAAATTTGTCTCCTGGGCGAAACTTGGCGAAGCCTGCTTCACAGTGTCAAAGCCTGCTTCGGAGTCAAAGTCTGGCAAAGTCTGTCGTAGGAGTGTCGAAGGTTGATGTAGTCGAATCTTGTCCAGAGGTGTCGTGCGAAGTTGGAGATGTCGAAAGTTTGTGGAATCTAACAAAGTTCGAGTGTGGCAGAATGCGAAGTATGCATTGGTGCGTAGTATGAAAGTATCGAAGCCTGCTTCGAACAGAGCACTTCGAAGACTAACTGCAGAGTACCTTCGAAATCAAAACTTCGAAGCCTATACTCCGATCAGAGAGCTTCGAACAAAGTTCACAGAAAAGCAAGCTTCGAAAGAGAAGAGAAGCCAAACACATAACAGCAAGACCAAATCGAAGCCTACAACGCTACCTTCAAAGCTAGCTAGATCGAAGTATGACTACCGAAGTGGTAACCTTCGACCCTCAGACCAACTTCGAATTGGAGTCTGCTGATGCTCTCACAAGAGATCGAAGCCTTGAAATATACTACGAATGACAAGCTTCGAACCCACAATCTGAGATCCACAGAAATGACAACAGTAGAAAAACTTCAGGAACACACTCTGAGCGAAGTCTACCAGAGAGACATGCTCTGAAGCTAACTTCGAAATCTGTCGAGGTATGCTTCGCAAGAACTGTCGAAGTATGTCAAAACAAAAACTTTAGACCAAAGAACACTTTGAAGCTAGATTCACAGTTCAAGTTTGGAGTTGAGAGTTCTTAGCAAAGCCTTCGAAGAAGTCTAGTCATAGCCTGCCTCACAGAGCTGAAGGACTTCGAACAAAAAGGGGCTTCGCCAGAAACAGCTAGAGAAATACTAGACCCTATCTGTTCGATCAAAAAGCTATACCAGGAAAAAGCAAGGCTAGAGGACTAGCACACTGTAGCTACAGGAACCAACAAGTAGTACTAGTCCTTCTCAGTTCATAGAACAGAAGCAATCAGAGAAAGACATTCGCACCAGAGATGAAAAACTTGTAGACACGCAAAACGATGCAGTATAAAATATACACAATCGTAGCACACAAGAATCACAGCACGTAGAAAACCAGAACCAAAATGAATCTGAACTCACGATGAACAGGGGAATGTTTCTGGCGGTGCGCAGGAGAATGAGCAGGGAGCACAGAGAATAAAAGTGACCCAAATGGATTAAAAGTGAATTCTGGAAGGGTGACCTAACCCTAGGGATTGGGGCCCTATTTATAGGCTGCCCAATAGCTAGGAATATTCCACCAGCCCCTTAGGGTTTTTACAGACGCTTAGATAAAAGGAAAAGACTAAACTGCCCTTAGGATATTTCTACAGATTCGACTGACTGACTGTGGGCCTAAGGACAAAATAGTAAACTCCTATTTACAGATGACTTATCCGGAAGCTAAGCTTTCGTAGCAACTACGGCTTCTCTTCTGGACAGTCCGATACAAGATCAGCGGTCGTCAGTTTTGCGCCGAAACTGACAAAGCGTCCACCAGCTTTGCACCAGGTACCCGGATTGGGCCGGCCTGACTCCGCAGCTTTCTCAGCCCGGCAATCGCTCGCCGCTTGTGTACCTGAGTCAATCCTGGTCAACAACCTAGTGGATCCTCTGCTGCTCCTAGCCCATGTACCCGGATTGGGCCAGCCCGACTTCGCGGCCCCTCTGCCCAACAGTCGCTCGCTGCCCGTGTACTTGAGTCACACGCGGACCAGACGCAGCAGATCTCCTCTCCTCTTCTATCCTCTTTGACTTCCGTTGACAATGACTCATCACATCTGCAGCCATGAGGCCCACGCTCTTCAGCATGGCTCCTCACTTGTGTTTCTGGTCTTATATGTGGATGACATATTGTTGATCGGAAACGACATTCCTTTGTTGAATGCTCTCAAGACTTCAATGAAAACTAGCTTTTCAATGAATGATCTTGTAGAGGCGGCATACATGTTGGGCATAAAGATCTATAGAGATTGATCAAAACGGTTCATTGGATTAAGCCAAAGTAGGTACATTGACAAGGTTTTGAAACGGTTTGAAATGCAGAATTCTAAGAAGGGTTTTCTCCCAAAGTCATATGGTATTTCTCTTAGTAAGACTCAGTGTGCTATGACACCTGATGAGCTAGAGAAGATGAGTGCGATCCCGTATGCCTCCGTAATCGGATCTATCATGTATGCCATGCTATGTACATGCTCGGATGTGTCATATGCTCTAAGTGTTACGAGCAGGTACCAATTGAACTCGGGTGAAAGTCACTAGGATGTAGTGGAGAGTATCCTCAAGTACTTGTGAAGGACCGAGAAAATGTTCCTGGTATACGGTGGTGAAGAGGAGCTCATTGTAAGTGGTTACACGGATGCTGACTTTCAGACCGATAAAGATGATTCTCGATCGCAATCTGGTTTTGTGTTCTGCCTCAATGGAGGTACAATGAGTTGGAAGAGTTCCTATCAAGAGACAGTGGCCGATTCTACAATCGAAGTTGAGTATATCGCTGCTTCAGAAGCGACGAAGGAGACCATTTGGATCAGGAAGTTTGTTTCTGAGCTGGGGGTTTTTCCTAGTGCGTCTAGTCTAGTGGACCTGTATTGTGATAATAGTGGTTCCATTGAACAAGCCAAGGAGCCTAGATCACACTAGAAATCCAAACATATTCTTTAGTGAAATCACCTGATCTGCGAGATCATTGAGAGAGGTGATGTGAACATTTGCAAGGTGTACACGGATTTGAATATGGTGGATCTGTTGTGAAGCCTCTTCCACAACCCAAGCATGAGGCGCATAAGAGCTCCATGGGTATTACATACTTGTGTGAGTGAGTCATGTGTTTGTGGAAGATGCTAGTAGAGTCTATGCTAATGTATGAGGATAATTTTTATCATGTTCCTTGAATAAATATCGTTTGCTTTTAATTAATGAGTACGACTTGTTATGTGAAACTATTTACTTTTTGACGATGTTGTTCAAAAGGGTCCCTAATCTTGTCATCATGTGGGACAGTGATGATACATGTATTAGTACATCCGACAGATTGATGATTGTGTTTCATAGATCATAGACATAGAGATGTCAAATCAGTGATGTTGACACATGTTGGTGAACATGGTGTTGGACAGACCCACTTGAAAAACTGCTGAGATTATTATTGTAATGTGCCAACAATTGTCATCTCAAATGGTGTACCTACAGAGTCCTTAGACCTGAGATCGTCATTTGATTTCAGAATGTGTAGTGACACTCTTAGATGCTTCCTAACGCTATTCTGTAATAGGGTAGTAATAAGGGTTGTTTTCATGTGTGTTGTGAAACATGTCTTGGGATATGAGCGATCAAGATGGAATTACCCCTCCTAATAATAGGAGAGTCATCTTTGGGCCCCTAGAGGTATTGGATTGGAAAAGTACATGGCCATGCCACTATGACTAATGAGTTAGTCATGATTTAAATCCGATACTTGATCGAGTGAAATGTAAAGTTAACCAATAAGGGTGGCATGTATCTTGCATTGAGCTTGACTGACAGCACGTGGTAAAGGGACTAGTGCTTGTGTATATCAAGGTTCATGAAAATTTGATTTTGTACGCTTTCGGGGATCAATATGTGCTGCTAGGTACTCCTATTGATCAGTGAGTCAGAAATGGTTTCTGGTGAACAACCGTTAGTGTATGAACCTATCAGGTCACACACTTGGAATGGATTAAAACATGCAAAGAATTGGTTCTTGTGCAAGTAAGAGATTGAAGGTTATGCCCAAGAAAATTCCATGGATCGGAATTTCTGATAGGATGTATCGAAAGTTCCGGTTATTTTCTAGTCTCGATACAGAGAGAAAATGTTGCTTCAGAAGTTCCGATATGGTATCCGAAGTTCCGATGAGCCAGAAGTTCCAATTCAGAATCGGGGAATTTTTGTACTGATCGAAAGTTCCGATATGGTATCAGAAGTTCCAAGGTGGGCGATAACAGATTGGATCTATTGCGTGTCGTACTGTATCAAGAGACCAAAAATATCCTGTCAGAAGATCCGATCTAGGATTGGAAGTTTCTACGTGGGCAAACAGATTGGATCTGTTACAGTTTTTAGGGTTTCGGGATGAGCATGACCATGGACTGTCATCCCTATAAAAGGAGAGGAGGAGGACGTCTTGGGGAAAGCAACAAGCCTAGATTAGACCTAGCCACCCAAGAGTTCTCTCCTTCCTTTCTTGATCTCAAACGTTGAGGTCAAGGATCCCCGTCTCTCATGTGCGGTGCTAGCATGCTGTCGTGGGAGGTACTCCATCCCTGTACATGTGGACTCCGTTGATGCATTGCTCCAATAGCGACGGCCGTGAACATCTACATGTGAATGACTACGTTGTCTTCATCGATCGGATCGACGAAGGACGGTAAAGACGAAGCAAGGAGAGGCTTGATGTGCTGCTCCAACATCTTATTTCGCTTAACCTAGCACGTCAAGTGCTAGAAGGTACCAATCTATGATCTCACACGTGCTTGAGTCTTGGGCCTAGGGCGTAAATTTTGAATTTGTCGGCTAGCGTAGCACCCCTATTCCCCAACATGTTCTTCATCCCGGTAGAGTATCGGGCCACCCCTGAGGCCGACGCCGAGCAGGCTGATAACATGGCACAACTAGTATTGACCCCACAGCCGATGGTATTTGACAAGCCAGAAGATCATGAGCATCGACACCTAAGACCTCTTTACATCAAGGGCCTAGTCAGTGGTAAGCTGATGACTAAGATGATGATAGACAGAGGTGCGGCCATCAACTTTATGCCATATGCCACCTTCCAGAAACTAGGAAAATGGCCAGAGGATATCATCAAAACTAATATGGTACCGAGGGACTTTGGGGGCAATTCATCAGAGACAATAGGGGTGCTGACCGTAGAATTGACGGTTGGGAGGAAAACCGTGTCGACCACCTTCTTCATGATAGAAGGGAAAGGATCCTACAGTCTGTTTTTGGTGCACGATTGGATTCATGCGAATTTTTGCGTCCCATTGACAATGCATCAGAGCCTCATGTAGTAGGTCGGTGATCAAGTTGAAATAGTCCCGAACGATAAATCGATTAACGTGGCTATATCTGATTTATCGGTATGGGAAATGGAAGAATTTGTATGCCTATCTGGCGTGGCTTGGGATGTTGACTTTCTTGAAGTATCAAATAATGGAATCAAACCGGTCAACAATGAATAGCCCAAGCTTACACTTTGAAGGTGGCATAGACGAAGCAGAAGGTAAACTCGGTCAAGGCTTCGCCGCAACCAATGACCTACAGGAGGTAGACATCGGACCCGGTAATAGACCAAGGCCAACCTTTGACTAAGCCAATCGATCGTAGAGCATCGGCTCCCAATATGACAAGGGTATCAGCCCCTCAAGTAGTCACCTCGGTGGTTCAAGACAGAAATATATGTAGATAATGAAGGCCGAGATGACAAGGTTATCTGATGCAGGATTCATAAGACCATGACGATACATGGAGTGGTTATCCAATGTCGTACCAGTATGGGAGAAGCATGGAAAGTACTTTAAGAAATATTTCCTAGGTGTTTGATAAATGCCTAAAAGACATACACATAGGACAACTGATACTGATAGTATCACCTTTAGATGGCTGATGTTGAGGCATCACCCTTATACACAAAAAGCTCAAAATCAATTGAGAGAATCAATGATAAATATATTACAGAAAGCATATCGTTCAACATACAAGATGAAGGCCCAGCACAAAACTAATCAAGAGCACGATGGATGGCTTCAATTGCCCGCAACTAGATCGCATCGACGCTCTAGAGGACAACCTAGTTTTCGGCATTCGAGCTGGGGATATCTTGAAGGGTGTGACACCAATGCTGCACATGGTGGACAACATATTTGAGCCAACGCTTCTGGGCCTCGATTCGAGTCGGGAAGGAGGCCAGAACACCTTTCTTCTCGGCGATCTTCGTCCAAACCCAGTCCAACTTCGACACTAGATCGACCTCTTCTGCCCATAGCTAATCAAGTGCCAGCGACGTGGCCATTGACTCATCCCGGATACCATCCAGAAGGGTGCCCTCAGTGAGCACCGCCTTGTCATGTACCTTGATTGCCTCCCGCTGCAACACATGGCTAGTGTCATCGGCCATCTGCTTCACCACCCTCTGCATGTCTGGCCGATGGAACTCCAAATATGCAACCAGCGTAAGAGCATTGACCAACTCCAATGAAAGGTGGTCTAGGACATCGTTGAAGTGACATCGTATCGGCTCCGAGTCATTGACTAGAACCTCCATTGAATCTTCTAGCCGATGCAGCAAGTCCAACAACACATCCTTCACCTTTGGGACAACCGAGTCGTGGTCAACGAAGGGGCACAGGTGGCATCCTCATCCTCCATATATGGCCTGATGTTGAAGGGGAATTGCTGGGTCAAGGACTGAAAGAAGGGAGAATGTTAAACAGAAGACAACCACATTGAGAAAACAAATGCAATGTACTCACATCAGCAGGCTTGGTAGGAGCGGCCCATCACAGAATGCTATCGGCGGAAGAAGCAACAGTGTCATCCTTAGTCACCAAAAGAGTGTGTGACCCCTCTTCTCCAATAGTGCCTTGGGGAATAGATGACCCCGTGGCACCCTACATCGGCTGCATTTAGGGCTGATGTGATCTATACAGAAGGCAACAAAGAGATAAAATGAGCAAAGTACCTAACTAGGGCTCAGAGCAGGAGGAACCCCAGCATCAACCACCACGCCTTCCGGTGTAGTGACTCCCACTATTGTGGCCGCACCAGCCACATTGGTTGATACACTAGAATCGATATGGATAACCCCTGGCGTATCGACCTCGATGTTGGTTTCTGTTGTAGCACCTCTAGTGGGCGGGGTCGATTGGGCACTAACCTGATCGTCGACCACCTAGTCAGAAGCTACGTGAGGAGGTGCAACGATGGGGGAAGATGGTTGAACAGGAAAAAAAATTAGGCATCAAGAACGCAAAATAAGTATACAACACAAAGATGTAAACATACCCAAGCCGATGGAGGCACATCGGCGATGGCCACGACTTTCTTAGCTGGAGGAGTAGGTGGCGTCGACTGAAGAGAAAAAGAAGATGCATTTTACAAAAAGGGGATGAAGATTCACCAGTGATAGCAAAGACAAGCCAAAAATATACCTGGCCGGATCGGGCTTTGGTGGATCGACGTGTTCTCACATCCGACGCCTTACGCTTGCATGTCAGGGCCTTGACTCGCTTCTTGGCGAGCAATTCCGCCGGGGTAGGGGCCCTATTACCCAAGGTGCTAGCGGCCTATTGCAGCACATATTCAATCAACCAGCCACTTCGGCTCACCGGTGGAGCATCCACACCATCCTCGTACACAACACAAGGATAAGTAAGGGACAAAGAAGCAAGAAAATGAGAAAAGGGTCAAGTTGTGTTTACCGATGAGGAGTCGTTGACGTAGCCAGGATGCAGGCACTTCTAGTACGTCCTCGAGTACCAGTTGAACAAGTGCAGTGCCCATTCGCCCCACCACTCGAAGAAGCTAATGGAGCTGATGGTGCAAGCCGACCAAGGGGCAAGATCACTATAAGACACTTGGTCGGCCACCTGAGATAACTGATCATACTCCGTGACTTCCCCATGAACTTGGATTTCTCGTGAGTAGATAGTCGTATGGTTGAACTCATAGGAGGCTCTGTGGGAAGTAAAATTGACGGGCAGAAGGTAGGGAGAGATCAAGGTTTTGAAGATTTTTTCAATCCCCCATTCCGACATATATCGACCAGGATGAACACACGAGGTTATTCATACTCGGACAGGGACTCATAGGCAAACAAAACAGTCCTCTTGTCCTGGAAGCCACAATAAAATGTGGTGAAGCTTAGGCTCAAGGAGTTAGGAGACATATGGAAAGTAGATCGACAAGCGACCACCTCGCCTAGAGAGGAACACTGACGGTAGGATGGATCGGCCAATTCAGGGTAATTGGAGGGGAATTCTATCAATGCAAGGGGGGTGTCGTGGTCACTTTGGTGGGTTAGATGTTGAACTAGAGCTGTAGGAACCACTAGGGACCACCGAAGTGGCCGACAGGTTCGCCAGCTGATACCTAATGGAGGAGGTGATAGGAGGTGCCAAGGAGGAATCGACTAATGGGGATTTTCTTCTTGGCAGTAAGCTACTTGGCCAGGAACTTGAGATGGGCAGTTGGACCTATTGTGGATCTGCAGAACACAAATCGCTCCAGCCAAAGGTTGAGGAAGGCCACATGTTCCTCAGTTTTGATGGGGGCAGTTGTCTTCTTGTGCATCATGATGTATTTACCCCAACCACCGGTAGATTTTACACCAAGGTGATGGGTTGGCTTGGAGCGAAAAGAAAGAGGGTGCAAGGGGAGATGATGTCAAGGGAGGTCAAGGCAAGGACATATAGCAAAGTTGGACTCATCGGATCGTGCTCAAAAATGAAAGCATTGAGGGTATCGAACCAGAAATAGCAAGCGGCGGACGAGCCAAGAAGAACCGAAGAAACAACAAAAAGAGGGGAATGCCGAAGACCTGCCTTGGAGATCATGTTGATGGTGGCCATCGCTTGTATTGCCGCCGTGCGGGGTCGGCGGAGAAGAGGAAGATGAAGAGCGGCGGCGGTTCACAAGTAGTGGTAGAAATAGATAGCAGCGAGCTCGAGGGCTAATATGAGCGGTGAATAGAAAGCATGAAGAAGAAAGGTAGTGTGAACGGAGTACTTATAAAGCAAAAGGCGACTCCTCAGCAGCCGAGTCAAACCAATCCTACCGGATCTAGTAGGGACCACCTACAACATTTGACAAAAAGTAATCATGAGTACGATTTTCAAAGTGTCGAAGTCTTTATAGACTCGGGATTAGAGGAACATAATCTTTGGCTTAAAGAGCACCATACAATATTGTATGGGATGAAGCCTGGTCCGATGCCGCCACAAAGAAAAGTAGACGCGTCAGACCAGGCGACACCCATCGCAGTTATGAATGGCCGGGGAAGAAGATGCAAAAAGGGAGAAGAAAAGTTATATGGAGCCGGAACCCGGGGGAAATGTTAAAAAGTACTAGAAGGTGAAGGGTTTCAGCTACAATTAGTGAGTGTGAAAAGACGCTGCAGCTAGACGTTTGAAAGACGTGATGGCAGGGGGTGATGATGGTCGGTAATTTCGAAGCATCAGTAGCCATTTAATGCTCCAAAACTAGGGGCATGTGTTGACGCCAAGATTTAGTACAGTCCAGGCCCACCTGGGATGTTGCACGGTCAACAGAAGTCAAAAGGGGTCCGGTCAAAGAAGCCCATCCATATTGTTATAATATGACCGGACATGCAGGATCCGATGAAGGTGAGAGAAGATATAGATGATCCATAATTGGTTACAATGTAGATTACTTAGATGGAAAGTCTCCAGACTATAAATATTTATCTAATTAGCTAGGCTTACACACACAATCAACCACAACAAACTACTATTTTCGGTGCATCGCCACCCTTGGATTCCCAAGGTTAATCCCGACAGGACTTAGCACTTTGAACCGGGTTGTATCATCTCGATCTCCGGCAAAGAAGTGAGTCCTGCCACCCCGACGATCACATCAATTAAGGTTTGTGTTCTTTAAGGCTGCATCGTATTGATATGTTGATGTATCGACCTTACTGGTGTGATTTATGGGTTTATCTTGGTATATTTTGCTAGGTCTAAGGCTACATTAGTTGTTATCTCTTAGATTGATGTGAATTTGGCGTCATAGTTTAAGGTTTCATCGATTAAGTCTGACATCTTGATCTATTGTATCATGTTCATGCTATGTACCATTCATCTAAATAAAGTATGTCTGATGCGTTGAAGTGTTATTGATTTATCATGATTAGCGATTGTCTCGGTTAGGTCCGATCTTGCAGTTATGGTGACTTAATGATATGAATATGTTATTTTGCATGCTGTGTTTGGTTTCTATCGTAGTACAAGCTGATAGGTTATCCTTGTTTCCATGCTATATCCCATCTCCATATGAAAGGTGCTCATCGACCCTGATTCGCAAAGATGCTATCCTATCGACCGATAGAGTGTTCAGACCGATAGCGTGGGTGTGTTCATCGCCCCCATGGATGATAGGCACGTTCATTCCTGTCTATTCTATTCTTGCCACAGTCATCGGCTTGATAGCCGATCGGCGTTGCTACTATCGTTGTTATTTATTATTCCTTATTAGTTGCAGGGTCAAACTGATTGACATGCTCAGAACCTTTTTTCCTAATATTGTAGGACTTGTACTAGAGTTAAGAAGATCTCTTAGGCCATGCGTTTGACCAAAAAATACACCAACACATTGTTATGTCAAGTTGCTCGTCATAGCGTCTAGTTCATTTAGAGTTTTGAGTTCTTGTCACTTTTTTACCACTGTGTTTGGTTTGTTTATCAAGTGTTTAGGGTGTTTTTATCCCTTTGTTTTCAAGTAGATTTCGAGGAAGTCTGTGTGGGTGTTTGTAAAACTATCATATAACACCCATATGAGCTTGGATTAGAAAGTTTAGATACACGTTAGAGAGTTTACAATGAGATTTTTCAGTTTTCCTTTTTGGGTCATCATCTGATTCAGTTGTTTTTTCCAGTTTTGGAATACATAAAGTTATGAATTCCTATTGTGCATTTCTATATATAGGAGTATTTGTCCTTCATTGCTATTCAAAAAAAGAGAAACAAAGGTGCTCAAAAAAGAGCCACACCAAAAAAAAAGAAAAAAAGAAGTGGAGAATGAAAAAATGTGAGAAAAGGATAGCAAGTTCATCTTTGTTGAGTTGGTGTTTTTTGTGTGTTCTTGTTAGTGTCTAGGCTCGCATCTCTAATACTTTCTAGCCTAGGACCAACACAATACAGACATTGAAAAATTACTCAATTTGCTTATACTAATGTGGTTCTAGTATTCCTTTGTGAGTATCTATTAACCCACCTATAGATCCACAAGTTCAACTACAACTTGATAGGGGTTAGCAACAAAAGCATCAATACACTTGACTCGAGGACTTGTTCTGATCTAACGTTGCCATCACCACCTGTTGAGCCTGGTAAGAATGAGTAAGAGCTTGATTGAGCAGGTTGAGAGGAAGTGAATTGTAACCACATCCTAGTAGAGTTTAGGATTTTTTTGCAACCTCTTGTTTCTGTTTATTAATCATGATCAGTTATATGGAACACTTGGAGAATGGAATATTGTCACCTCAAATCAAGTGAATTATACAATACTTTGAGAATAAAGTTAGATTACACACCGAGGGACTTGAGGAGGATGTGTGTATGATCAATGAAGGCCTCCGTCATGTAGAAGACACACAGATCCATACCAACACCAAGCTCGCTGCATTGAAAACATCTATAGGTAACATGAATACAGCTCTTGAGGATATTGCTAGGCGTCTTGATGAGATGGCTCAACGTGTAGCACCAGCAGCATGACGACCTATATTTGTAGCTATGCTAAGAAATTGTGGCAACGATGAAGGCAAGAACTTTGAAGATTATGTTGCTGATTCTGAGGATGATCCCACGGTTCATCAACATAATCGCCATGGCGTCCTCCTGTACATCCACGCCGAATGGTCCGTTATCATGATGACTCTCTTGGTAAGATTAAATTCACTATGTTTCTTATGAAGGTAAGTATGACCCTGATGCATAACTTTCATGTGAATTATTGGTAGATCATAAATTTGCAAGCCATGATATTCCTGAAAATAAGAGAGTTAGGGCCGCTTCTAGTGAATTTATCAACTTTGCTTCTATTTGGTAGAGTGATTATTGTCGTACACATGGACATGTTTTACCACCTACTTGGGCTAACTTGACAAGAATCATGTGTGCTAGATTTGTTCCATCATATTATGCACATGATTTATTAAATAACTTGCAGCAATTGAGACAGGAACATAAAAGTGTTGAGGAATATTAACAAGAACTGAAAATAGGAATGCTACATTGTGGCTTGGAGGACGATCAGGAAGCTAAGATGGCTAGGTTCTTAGGGGTCTAAACCGAGAGATTTATGACATTCTTAGCTATAAGGAATACAATACTATTACTCAATTATTTCACTATGCTTGTAAAGATGAGAGAGAAGTGCTGGGACGACGTGCAGGTGCGAGGCCTAGTTATTCTACGTGGCGTACAACTTCTTGGACACCACGTACTGCAGTCTCTACCAATAGAACACCTTCACCGGCAACATCCAGTGGCATGCAACGTTCTGCTCCATCTTATTCAACTCCACGAGCTTCTGAAATGCCCAAGACATCTACACAAGCTCCTACGTAGAGTACTTCATCGGTCGCATAAATAGGACACACTAAGGATATTCAATGACATTAATGCAAGGGGTATGGACATGTGCGGAGTGAGTGCCCAAGCAAACACGTGCTGATCATAAAGGAGGATGGTGGGTATTCTTCAGCTAGTGCTTTAGATGAAAATACATATGCTATGCTTGCAACTAATGATGTAGGGAGCAAAGATGAGGAGCACATTTGTGCTGAAGATGCAGCTCATTATGAAATCCTCATTGTGCAGTCCGTGTTAAGCGCACAGGTGGCAAGGCAGAACAGAACCAATGACACAATTTATTTCAAACCAAGTGTATTGTGAAGGATCGTGCCCATCGCACCATTATTGATGGAGGAAGCTACCGAAATCTGGTAAGTTCTAAGATGGTGGAGAAACTTACTTTGGATTCCAAACCTCACCCACAACCATGCTACATTTGATGGTCAATGATAGTGGTAAGGTAAAGGTGACCTGAATGGTAAGGCTGAACTTTACTATTGGCTCTTATTGTGATATTTTTGATTGTGATATCGTACATATGCATGTATGCTCTATATTGTTAGGTAGACCTTGACAGTATGACAAATACACTCTCAATCATGGAACAACTAATCAATATTCATTCATACATAATAATAAGAAAATTGTACTGCATCCCATGTCTCTTGATGATATTTTGAAAGATGAGATTGCCAGAGCTAATAAAGTGAGAAATCAGGACCACCCTAAAAGTGATAAGAAGAGTGCCTAGTTTCAATGGGGACAACCACAAGAACATGCATTCAACGTGTTGAAACTTAGACTAACTAACGCACCACTATTCCAGCTCCTAGATTTTGTTAAGACATTTGAACTTGAGTGTGAGGCCAGTGGTATTGGGATTGGAGGCATACTTATTCTAGAAGGTAAGCCTATTGCCTATTTTAGTAAGAAACTCTTTGGACCTTGTTTAAGCTACTCAACATATGATAAATAACTCTATACTCTTGTAAGGTCCTTAGAAACATTGCTACATTATTTATGGCCCAACGAATTTGTCATACACTATGATCATGAGTAATTAAAACACATACGAAGCCAAGCAAAACTGAATAGTATACATGCCAAGTGGGTTGAATTCATTGAGTCTTTCCCATATGTCATCAAACATAGGAAACAAAAGGAAAATATCATTGCTAATGCTTTGTCCAAGCGTTACACCTTGTTTTGACAACTTGACTTCAAAATTTTTGGTTGAGAAACAATAAAGGAACAATATGATAACGATACTGATTTCAAAGATGTGTTGCTGAATTGCAAAGAGGGGAGAACTTGGAAAAAATTCGTCCTTACTGATGGTTTTATATTTAGGGCTAACAAACTATGCATTCCAGCTTGCTCTGTTCATCTATTATTGTTACAAGAGGCACATGTCGTTGGAGAATAGGGGAGCTACGCTAGCCGACAAATTCAAAATTTTACGCCCTAAGTCCAAGACTGATGCGCGTGTGAGATCATAGATCGGTATCTTCTAGCACGAGACGCGCTAGGTACAGAGGAAGAAGATGTTGGAGTAGCGTGTCAAGCCTCTCCTCACTTCGTCCTTGCCGTCCTTCGCCGATCCGATCAATGAAGACGATGTAATCATTCGCATATAGATGTCCACAAGCATCACTATTGGAGCAACGCCTCCATGGAGTTCACACGTACAGGGATGGAGTACCTCCCACGGTAGCATGCTAGCAATGCACGTGAGAGACGGGGATCCTTGACCTCAACATTTGAGATCAAGAAAGGAAGGAGAGAACTCTTGGGTGGCTAGGTCTAATCTAGGCTTATTGCTTGCCCCAATACATCCTCCTCTCTTTTTATAGGGCTAAGAGACCCTTGGTCGTGCTCATCCCAAAACCCTAAAAACCATAACATATTCAATATGTTTTCCCATGTTAGAACTTTTGATCCTGGATCAGAACTTCCGATGGTCTCCTGATACAGTACGACATGCAATAGATCCAACCTGTTATCGCCCAGTTCGGAACATCCAATACCATATCGGAACTTTCGATCAGTACAAAAATTCCCCGATTTCGAATCGAAACTTCTGGCTCATCGGAACTTTTGACACCATATTGGAACTTCTGAAGCAACATTTTCTCTCTGTATCGAGAACAGAAAATAATCATAACTTTCGATACTTCTGTTGACATGGAAACGTGCCCCGCACTTGGGTCAATTCGATGATCCAAAAGTGTGCGGATACATAGGGACAAGCCTAAGAGTAACACAACACTACGTCACGTTCTGAATACCCTTAACAGTGGCAAGGGGGTGGAGTCACCAGGTAATAAGATCACACAGAAATAATCCAATTAGCCGAAAAGAAATATATTAGATAAAATAAAACAGCAAGCTGATCGGACCCTAACTGATTCGAAGTATATTGTGCGAAGGGTTTCGCTGAAGGGTACCTTCGGCATCTGGTGCGAAGGGTCTCACCGAAGGTAGCCTTCGGCGTTCGGACTGATCTGGCCAAAGGCAGGCTCCGAACGGATCTTGATGCGAAATTACCTCCGAATAGCGTTGTTCGGCGTGAAGTCTATGATACGACAAAATATCCCAAACGCAACGCATTGACGAGACTTCGTCTGGAGCGAAGTGTAGGCGTGGCGAAGCCTATCATGACGAAGCCTGCTGTGGAGCGCTCTAGCATGTGGGACTTGATCGAACCGACAATAGCGTGATGGATCCGGCATGGGTAATCGAAGCAGGGTTCCACCGAAGGGTGTTATGGCAGCCTCTGAAACCAGCTTCCTAGCTTCGGACACCTCCGGCGAAGGGGCTCCAAACATGGAAACCTGCAACAGAATAGAAATCAAGTGCCAATTCAGCTTGGAGACCTAATTGGCTAAGTGTTGCAGTAGGGAAACAAAGGTAGCAATCTGTTACGTAGATTAACGGATACTTCACAGGCGAAGTAACAAGGCGATAGCAATCTGTTATGTAGATTAACAGATACTTCACGAGCGAAGTAGCAAGGCTTACCATGGTTTCGGCGTGTCCGGCAGAGGGCTTCCAGGCAAACCCACGAAGGTTTCAGAAAAGTAAATAAAAAGTAAGGTTCGGTTCAAAGCTAGGGCTTTGTGATTGATTTGTGTTGGGGGGTTTAATGAACCGGCCTCACCGCTATATTTATAGGGGCTAGTCTTCTTATCTCTAAGATTTTAATCTGGTAGGATTCGGCCTAAGCAAACTTAGTGATAAAGTTAGCCAGAATCAGACTCAAACTCTATCTCTCAAAATCAGCCCGAGGTGGGCCTTCGGCAAGGTAGCAGGCCACTGGAAGGCCTTCGAAGCCCGAGGCTTAATGGGCCTTCGGCCCTGTAGGGCTTCAACTTGATCTAGGACATGTGTATTTTTGGCCCAAATTACCAAAATTGATATTTTGACAATCTTGACCATTAATGCAATTTTTTGCTATCAACACATGCCCCTGCCTTTTAGTGAACTAAGTGAACTAAAAGCATAACATGCTGAGGACGATACCTTTCATATCGGCCTTTCGACACTTTCAAGCGCTTTGCCACACACTTGAGAAGTATTTCTTCAAATACCTGTCATTCAAGGCCCGTCAAAATCGCTCTTCTTGTAGAAACTGTAATAAATATGCATTACCTAGAGCGATTTTGACTATTTTGAAGGGACCCTCCCAACTAGGCGATCATTTACCAAATTTGGGGCTCTTAGTGCCTAAGGGTAAAATCATCTTCCAAACCAAGTCACCGACTTGAAACGATTTTAGTTTAACTTTTTATTGTAGGCTCTAGCTATTCTTCTCTTATCTCTCTCTATAGCTTCTAAAGTCCTTAATCTCTTACCAGTCACTGAGGAGCCATGCTGAATAGCGTGGGCCTCATGGCTCTAGAGGTGATGAGTCATTGTCAACGATAGTCATCAAGGACTGAAGAAGAGAAGAGATCTGCTGTTTCATGGGCCGCGTGCGACTCAGGTACACGGGCAGCGAGCGACTGTCGGGCAGAGGAGGCTGCGAAGTCGGGCTGGCCCAATCCGGGTGCATGGGCCAGAAGCAGTAGAAGACCCACTGGGCTGTTGACCAGGACTGACTCAGGTACACGGGCGGTGAGCGATTGCCGGGCTGAGAGAGCTGCGGGGTCGGGCCGGCCCAATCCGGGTACCTGGTGCAAAGCTGGTGGAGGCTTTGTCAGTTTCGGCGTAAAACTGACAACCGTTGATTCTGTATCCGACTGTCCAGAAGAATAGCTTCAGGATATGTCATCTGTTACTCTAGGCCCAAAGTCAGTCAGTTGTGTCTGTAAAAATACCTAAGGGCAGTAGAGTCTTTTTCTGTATTTTTGAGTCTGTAAAAACCCTAAGGGGCTGGTAGAATATTCCTAGTGTTGGGCTGCCTATAAATAGCACCCCAATCCCTAGGGTTTGGACTACCCTTTTGCTGAAATTGAATACCACTCTTTGGGTCACTCTTTTCCCCTGTCTTCTCTCTCCTGTGTGCGCCGCCAGGCCCTTGTGCTCCTCTGTTCGTGGCTCATTTTGGCTCAAATCTCTTGGATGCTTTTAATCCTTGGTCCCTGGAGAATTTATTGTTTGCATCTGGTTGGTTTGGAGAGTTATTGAGTTGGATTCGGGCTGCTGTATTTATTTCTTGGGAAGAAGCTTCTTCGGCTGGGTGTGTTCTTCACGGTGGTAGTACTAGTTCTTGCTGTTGCAAATAGTACTGCTTTACTGTAGCTACAGTGTTCGGCTGCAGCTTTTCACCTTCTATTGCCCAGCTTTTTGATCGAAGCTGACAGTCTCTTTTGCCTTTTCCTGGTGTGTCTGCCGAAGCTCGGTTCTGTGCGAAGCCCCTCAACTCCGTGAGGCAAGCTCCGATCGAACCTTGTTAAAGGCTTCGCTCAGTTTTTCGAACTTCGGTTTCTGTGTCTGAGTTGCTAGCTTCGAAGTTCCCCTGTATCGAAATCATCGCATACTTCGAACTGGCATACTCCGAATCTATCTGTTCGAAGTGCACACTTCGTTAGGCTTCGAAGTGGGGTTCGAAGTTTTGTCTGTTCTGACAGACTTCGCTTCTTTGTTTGACGGTTGTCTGTCTGTGTGTTGTGTTCGAAGTTTTTGTGTTCGAAGGTTTAGCTCCGAAAGCTTTCGGTTCTAAGTGTGTTCGAAGTTTTGTCTTCGAAGTGTATACTTCGAAGAAGGCTTCGGCACTGTTTACTTCGCTCCGAAGCTCGTGACTCGAAGTTGCGTTCGAAGTCTTGTCTTCGAAGTGCTTACTTCGAACCAAGCTCCGGCACTGCTTTTACTTCGCTTCGAAGTACACGTCGCTTCTTACTTCTTCGAACTAGGCTAGACAGTGACACCTTCGGCATTTCGGACAGACTCCGACACCAACCTCCGAAGCAGACCTCGACGTGCGAAGGGGGCTTCGCCAAGACCCGAACAGGAGACAACTTTGGACAGTAACTTCTCTTTTCACTCTATACATACTTAGATCATTTCATTGAGAAGTATAGGCCTGTTACAACTTGTTTATCTGCCTAGTTGCACCACTTTAGGTTTACACTGTTTATCATCAGTTGCTTCTAGGTTAGAAACCTTTAGACTTAGGCCTACTGTCTACTTTCTGCTGCATAGTATTTTTGAGGTGCGTTGGGTATTGGGAACAGGCCATAGATTCGAAAGAATTTTTAAGGCGCCCATTCACCCCCCCTCTGGTCGCTACTTTCGGTCCTACAAGTGGTATCAGAGCAAGGTTAGGGTTTTTCCATACCTTAACCGGTTCTAAACCCCAGTAGTGACTATGACGTCTCCTGGCAAGGTCCCGTCCTTGGAAGCCTATGGCTATAATTATTGGAAGACTCGCATGCGAGCCTATCTCATGAGCCAGGGTTCGGACATATGGGACATTTGCGTTCACACCACATTTGTCATTCTGCCAGTTACTGAGCAAGGTACTGCTGGTATCATTGCTCAGCATCTGAGCAACAGTAAGGCTGTGAACATTTTATTTTCTGGTTTAGGTCCCACTGAATTTGAGCGAGTGAGTCATCTCTCCACTGCGAGAGAGATCTGGGCTACCCTCAAGGCACACCATGAGGGAACAGCACAGGTCAAGGCTCGGCTCTATCAGACCTACCGGCGTGAATATGAGAATTTCACACAGAAGCCGGGTGAATCTGTTGAAGCCTTGTTTGGTCGCTTTCAGTCGATCATTAACAAGCTTCGGGACAACAAGGCTGAGGGTGCTCAGTTAGTCTCAGATCATGAGCAGGCGCTCAAGGTTCTTCATACCTTGGATCCAAAGATCTGGGAGATCAAGGTATCATCTATCGTTGAGAGTACTTCATACGATACCTTGACCATTTCTGAGTTATTTAGCAAGCTAAAGGCCACTGAGGTTGATATCCAGTTGAGATCAAATCTCACTGGCTCTGGATCAAAATCCCTGGCCCTTGCTACACCTTCTGATCCCTCTGCTGTGAGTTGTGCTGGGTTCTCCTTGATGTCTATCACTGAGGACCAGCTTGAGTTGTTGGGAGATGATGATTTGTGTCTCTTTAACAACCGGGTGCGTCGTGTCTATGATAAAAGAATGTTCAAAAGACACGGCACAAAATCCGGATGCTTTGAATGTGGTGATCCAGGACACTTCATCGCCGACTGCCCCAAGCGCAGTGGATACAAGAAGGGCACCGGCAATAGCTTCCACGACTCCGGCAAGCATGAGAGCCCCTCCTTCACCAAGGGCAAGCCGAAGACCCGGTTCTTCAAGAAGGCCCTGAAGGACTACCGGCGAGAGAACAAGAAGCGCGACAAGGCCTTCTTCGCCGAGATGGAGAAGAGCTACTCCAAGAGATCCACGTCTTCTTCCTCTTCATCGAGCTCAAGTGATGAGGAGATTACAATCAAGAAGGGGAAGGACAAGGATGATCCGGCGGGCCTCTGCTTCATGGCTTTCGGAGACAAGCCGAAGAGCCGCACACACCAGCGCCGAAGATCCCGCAAGAGCTTCTGCTCCATGGCTCTTGGGGATAGAGAAGAAAAGAGCTCCTCCGACGACTCCGACGACGACGATAGCAAGGTATCATCTTATGAGCGCGAAATTGTCGATTTACTTGAGAGCAATCGTCAGGAGTTAAAATATCGGGAGAAACTGCTTAGGGGGGCTAAGAAAAGGATAGACGAGTTAGAGAGTGAGCTTGCCGTGGCCAACGGTAGGATTGAGAGTCTATCCTCTTCCCCTTGCTTGGGTGATAGCAGTGAGTGCCCGAAGTGTGAGGTGCTTCTGTGTGACCTGTCGACCTTAAAGTCCAGGTACACAGAAAGGGTTGATGAGAGGGACGCTTTGGCCACTGAGCTTGAAAGTGCTCAGCTGGAGCTGAAAGATGCTCAAGCCACTGTCGTCGCACCCTGTGTTGATTGCCCATCTCATCTAGCTACCTTAGCTGAGCTGAAATCCAAGGGCAATGAGCATTCGGGTGATTTGGAGAGTTTGAGAGCTGAGCTTGCCCAGACTAGGCTAGAGCTTGAGACACTGTCAGTTCCACCCACTGTTTGTGAGAACTGTCTGTCTCTTAGAATGGAGTTGATTAAGCTAAAAGCCGGAAAGTCTGTCCAAGTAGAGAGTGAGTGTGAGACCTGCTTGTCTCAGGTGGAGGTTCTAGCTTCCTTGAGAGAGGAACTAGCTGATTCTCAGAATGAGAACTTTTACCTCCGTTCCATCCTGAGTTGGATCAGTGCCAGAGAGCCACAGCTTGGCATGATGATCCAGCAGTTCAAGAGAAAGGATGGGTTTGGAGTAGGTTACACCTACACCAAGGCTGACTTTGAGAGTGCCCTCAGCCGGGCAGTGGAGTGGAGTAAAATGACTCCAGAGCAGAGATATCCCAAGACTCACTCCACTGAGTCCTCCCAGGCTTGTCAGCCCAAGGATGGAGTGATTCATGAGCCACCTAAAGCTCCACCCAAGAAACCTATCTGGGTTCCAAAGCCCAAAAATCTCCACACTTCTCTTGACTCTCTTCCTGGACCCTCTCAGCCCAAGAAGACCACACCAAACACTACCAAGCCCAAGAACCCCAAGCCTCAACCACATCCCAAGAAGCCTACCTATCATTGTGAGTTTTGTCAGAGAGACGGGCATCTTGCGGAGTTTTGCTTCAGGAGGAAGCGGGTTGAGAGAGCAGAGAGGGCTCGTAGTGATCAGGTGCAGTTCTACCAGCAGGGTGGTAGACTGCGTGTTCCTCGGCGCGGGGAGAGGCTGGAGGCCAGGCCGCGTCGTGTAGGTGGTGGTAGAGGAGACGGCTTTCTTGCCCGTGCTCCAGTTGGTGGTGTTCGTTCCGGCAGAGTTCCAGACCGAGTTGGCTACGGTTCTGGACCTCGTGGCCGTAGGGTTAGGAAGAACCGTGGACCGCGCTTTGAGCCGCGTTTTGGTCCAAACTCTTTTGATGGTTTTCGCTTTCCATCTTTTGAGCAGATGGCTCGACACTGGTTTAGCTCGTTTGCTAAACCTGGTGCCGGACCATTTGCTCCCACTTACAGACATTGATTGTGCAGGACCGGGGACTGGAGGAGGTTTGGATCATGGACTCAGGATGCTCTCGCCACATGACGGGACATCGCAGATGGTTCTCCAGTCTCATTCCCCCGAGCTCCAAAGAGTACATTACCTTCGGGAACAGCGGTCAAGGGAAAGTAAGTGGCATAGGCTCAATCAGCATCTCAGACCACTTCTCTTTAAAGAATGTTGCTTTGGTTAAAAATCTGAACTTTAATTTAATATATGTTTCGCAACTTCTTGAAGATGGTTTGGAAGTGCATTTTAAGAAGGGCAATTCTTCTGTGATTGATTCTAGAGGGTCTTTGGTTTGTCAGATTTTACCCTTCGGTAAAGTTTTTCGAATTGACTTCTCTAGTTCTTTTGGCCCTTCTCGCTGTTTGATTGCTGGATCTTCTTCTGAGCTCTGGAAGTGGCATAGGAGGTTAGGTCATTTGAGTTTTGATCTGCTAGTCAGGTTAAGCTCTATGGACCTCATCCGAGGATTGCCCAAGCTTAAAATGGAGAAGGATCTAGTTTGTCATCCCTGTCGTCATGGGAAAATGGTTGCCGCTTCTCACTCACCTGTAACTCAGGTGATGACTACGTATCCAGGCGAGCTTTTACATTTGGACACTGTAGGTCCAGCTCGGGTACGCTCAGTCGGTGGGAAGTGGTATGCACTTGTGATTGTTGACGACTTTTCTCGTTTCTCGTGGGTTTTCTTTTTGGAGTCTAAGGATGAAACTTTTCAATTTGTCCATGACCTGATTTTGAAGCTGAAAAATGAGAACAATGGACGGATGCGAGCAATTCGCTCCGACAACGGCTCTGAGTTCAAAAACTCTCAGTTCGTCAGCTTCTGTGGTGATCAGGGTCTGGACCATCAGTTTTCCTCTCCTTACACTCCCCCACAGAACGGCGTTGTGGAACGAAAGAACCGCACGCTAGTTGAGATGGCCAGGACGATGCTCGATGAGCACAGGACTCCTAGGCGTTTTTGGGCTGAAGCCATGAACACGGCTTGCTATCTTGCCAACCGTATTTTTCTTCGAGCTTACATTGGTAAGACTTCATATGAGTTGCGGTTTGGCAGACAGCCCAAGGTGACCCACTTGCGAGCATTTGGCTGCAAGTGCTTTGTGCTCAAGAAGGGAGGGCATTTGGACAAGTTTGAGTCTCGTTGCTGGGATGGTATTTTTCTTGGTTATGCATTGCATTCTCGAGGCTTCCGTGTTTGGAACCTCGAATCCCAGCTGCTTGTCGAGACGTGTGAGGTTTCTTTTGATGAGTCCTTGCCTTCTTTGACTCCTTCTTTTGAGCTTTCTGGTGATGATGAGCTCGGAGAGTCCATCTTCGAGGAAGATGAGGATACTCCAGCTGCTGTTGAGGGCGGGCCTTCTGCATCCCCCGCAGAGCCCACACCCTCTGTGACTTCGACTGATGATGAAGGCGGACCTCTGATCACTTCTTCCACTTCGATCGAGCCCCCTCAGTCGAGTCCAGAGGTGCCAGCTGCTGACTCCGGTGAGGTGACTTCAGATCACCAGGGAACCCGAGCAGTTCAGCGTGACCATCCCTCAGAGCTCATCATTGGTGATTTGACTGAGAGGACCTTGCGTTCTTCTGCCTCTCTCGCTGTGTTTGCTGAATCTGCGTTTGTTGCATCTTTTGAGCCCAGAGACATTTCTCATGCTCTTTCTGATTCTAATTGGATTAATGCTATGCAAGAAGAGCTTGAGAATTTTGTCCGCAATCGGGTTTGGACACTAGTTGAGCCGCCACCAGGATGCAACCCCATAGGCACCAAGTGGGTGTTCAAGAACAAACAAGGTGAAGATGGGGTTGTGGTGCGCAACAAGGCTCGACTAGTTGCCCAGGGTTATTGCCAGAAGGAAGGTATTGACTTCGAAGAAACCTTTGCTCCTGTTGCCCGTCTTGAGTCCATTCGTATCCTTCTAGCTTTTGCCGTTTCAAAGGGTTTTAAGCTTTTTCAAATGGACGTTAAGAGTGCTTTTCTGAACGGGTTCATAGAGGAGGAAGTATATGTTAGGCAACCCCCCGGTTTTGAGAACCCTAAGTTTCCTCGACATGTTTTTAAATTGCACAAAGCTTTATACGGGTTGAAGCAAGCCCCCAGGGCTTGGTATGACCGGTTAAAGCAGTTTTTGTTGGGGAAGGGCTTTGTGATGGGTTCTGTGGATAAAACTCTTTTCCTGCTAAGAGATGCTTCAGATTTCTTAGTCGCTCAGATTTACGTGGACGATATTATCTTTGGCGGTACTACTGACTCTCTTGTGTCCAAGTTTTCTGAGCAGATGCACAGTGAGTTTGAGATGAGCCTCATGGGTGAGCTTAAGTATTTCTTAGGGCTCCAGATCAAGCAGACCAAGGACGGCACCTTCATCCACCAAGGGAAGTACACTCGTGATATGCTTAAGAAATTTGACTTTGGTGGTGAATTGAAGCCGCAGATGACCCCAATGGGTACTTCTGGGGGTCTGGACAAGGACGAGAACGGTGTCAAGGTCAATGAAAGAGAGTTTCGAGGGATGATCGGTTCGCTGTTGTACTTAACGGCAACAAGACCGGACATACAGTTCGCCGTGGGACTTTGCGCGCGTTTTCAGTCTTCACCACGCGCGTCTCACCGGCAGGCTGTCAAGCGCATTTTCAGGTATCTCACCTATGCGCCTGATCTTGGTCTTTATTATTCAGCATCATCATCACTTGATTTATCTGGCTTTTCGGACGCCGACTTTGGTGGGTGCCGGTTGGATCGCAAGTCGACTTCCGGTACTTGCCAGTTTCTTGGTTCTTCCCTTGTATCTTGGTCTTCTCGAAAGCAATCTGGAGTTGCTCTTTCGACCACAGAGGCTGAGTATGTAGCTGCTGCTAGCTGCTGCTCACAGATGGTTTGGATGATTTCTACTCTACGAGACTTTGGGTTGCTCTTTCCTACCAGGGTTCCATTGTTTTGCGACAGCACGAGTGCTATTAGTGTAGGGAAAAACCCATGTCTCCACTCAAAAACTAAACATATTGATGTGCGCTTTCACTTCTTGCGGGATCAATATGAGAAAGGTGTCATTGACCTTATTCATGTTGATACCCATCATCAGTTGGCTGACATTTTTACCAAACCCCTAGATCAGTCTACATTTGAGCGTTTACGAGGGGATTTGGGTGTTGTGTATCCTTTCTAGGATATTTTGCGTCAGTTTTCTTTCTTTTTTACTCTTTTCTTGAGTCTTTTTGTGTGTGTTCATATCATACATATTCACATATCACACTTCTGAGTCTGCTTCTGTTATATGATTGAACTGCTTTACTTATTCTAGCTGGTACATGCTTTTGATTACTTGTCAATGATCATGCTTTGATTCAGTTCGCTTGACATGTTTGATATCTGTCATATGCATGGCTTTTACGCTTTCAAACTTGAAAAATGATCACCATTGCTTCTGGTAACTAGCATGTGTAGGCTGAATGCTTTTGCTATTTGTTACATGCCTTGTAGCTAGTTCATCACATAGATGCAGATATGCAACTTGGACATCTTTATGCTTTAACATGGAAAATGTGCTATAAAAATGATAAAAATCAAAAATGAATGAAAATTCCATGCCTTTTTATGCTTGAGTTGAAAAGATCCAAGTGGGTTTGCCTTGTCACATTGCATTGTTCTGGACTGCTTACCATAGCACTTTGGTATGAACTAGGACAGTGAAGTGTATGCCAAGACCAATGTCTTAAGCTTCTGATGGTCCAGTTCGGGCCTAGGCTTGACTTGGTCGGTTAGCATAAGGTTTGACATGCAAATAACCCTTGGCACAAATGACAAAGGAAAATGAAAAAGCCTGAACTTTAAAAGGATAACAAGTTTGCTGCAGCACTTTGTTTTGAACAAAGCTTATCTTGGTAGACATCAGTTAGCTTCTGCATCTCATGCTTTACCTTGCTTGTTTACTCGGAAATGTGGTGATGCTTTTATTTACAAAAACTGAAAAATGTGTGCTAAATGACTTTCTTTAAGATATCATCTCTTGCACTGATCATGCCATGTATCTTAGACAGTATCTCTTTTGCTGTACATGTTAGATACTGTATTTGCAGTCAATCATATCTGAGAAGCATGCTTTCTACACTCCACCTGCACCCCAGTTGCATTCACTGCATATTTTGAGGGGGAGTTGCATTTCAGGGGGAGTCTGTGTCTCTTTTGAGTGCTTGATGAGTTCACTTGTCAACAAGGGGGAGAGAAAATTGGGATCAGAGTTTAAGGGGGAGTTCTTACTCTGTTGATATCCTTGTTGTTCTGCAATCGCACTCATTTTGAGCTTTTGTGTTTTGGTTAACCATAATGACCGTTTCTTGCTTTTGTTTGGCTTTTGGTCATTAAGGTTAAACTTTTACCTTATTTTTCTTCTTCTTTGTTCTCTTGTGTTTTGTTTTCGTGTTTCCACATTTGTTCGCAGGTGCTGAAGAGCGGAGAATTGAGGAGTGTTGACAATGCTCTCATCAAGGGGGAGATTGAGGAGCCATGCTGAATAGCGTGGGCCTCATGGCTCTAGAGGTGATGAGTCATTGTCAACGATAGTCATCAAGGACTGAAGAAGAGAAGAGATCTGCTGTTTCATGGGCCGCGTGCGACTCAGGTACACGGGCAGCGAGCGACTGTCGGGCAGAGGAGGCTGCGAAGTCGGGCTGGCCCAATCCGGGTGCATGGGCCAGAAGCAGTAGAAGACCCACTGGGCTGTTGACCAGGACTGACTCAGGTACACGGGCGGTGAGCGATTGCCGGGCTGAGAGAGCTGCGGGGTCGGGCCGGCCCAATCCGGGTACCTGGTGCAAAGCTGGTGGAGGCTTTGTCAGTTTCGGCGTAAAACTGACAACCGTTGATTCTGTATCCGACTGTCCAGAAGAATAGCTTCAGGATATGTCATCTGTTACTCTAGGCCCACAGTCAGTCAGTTGTGTCTGTAAAAATACCTAAGGGCAGTAGAGTCTTTTTCTGTATTTTTGAGTCTGTAAAAACCCTAAGGGGCTGGTAGAATATTCCTAGTGTTGGGCTGCCTATAAATAGCACCCCAATCCCTAGGGTTTGGACTACCCTTTTGCTGAAATTGAATACCACTCTTTGGGTCACTCTTTTCCCCTGTCTTCTCTCTCCTGTGTGCGCCGCCAGGCCCTTGTGCTCCTCTGTTCGTGGCTCATTTTGGCTCAAATCTCTTGGATGCTTTTAATCCTTGGTCCCTGGAGAATTTATTGTTTGCATCTGGTTGGTTTGGAGAGTTATTGAGTTGGATTCGGGCTGCTGTATTTATTTCTTGGGAAGAAGCTTCTTCGGCTGGGTGTGTTCTTCACGGTGGTAGTACTAGTTCTTGCTGTTGCAAATAGTACTGCTTTACTGTAGCTACAGTGTTCGGCTGCAGCTTTTCACCTTCTATTGCCCAGCTTTTTGATCGAAGCTGACAGTCTCTTTTGCCTTTTCCTGGTGTGTCTGCCGAAGCTCGGTTCTGTGCGAAGCCCCTCAACTCCGTGAGGCAAGCTCCGATCGAACCTTGTTAAAGGCTTCGCTCAGTTTTTCGAACTTCGGTTTCTGTGTCTGAGTTGCTAGCTTCGAAGTTCCCCTGTATCGAAATCATCGCATACTTCGAACTGGCATACTCCGAATCTATCTGTTCGAAGTGCACACTTCGTTAGGCTTCGAAGTGGGGTTCGAAGTTTTGTCTGTTCTGACAGACTTCGCTTCTTTGTTTGACGGTTGTCTGTCTGTGTGTTGTGTTCGAAGTTTTTGTGTTCGAAGGTTTAGCTCCGAAAGCTTTCGGTTCTAAGTGTGTTCGAAGTTTTGTCTTCGAAGTGTATACTTCGAAGAAGGCTTCGGCACTGTTTACTTCGCTCCGAAGCTCGTGACTCGAAGTTGCGTTCGAAGTCTTGTCTTCGAAGTGCTTACTTCGAACCAAGCTCCGGCACTGCTTTTACTTCGCTTCGAAGTACACGTCGCTTCTTACTTCTTCGAACTAGGCTAGACAGTGACACCTTCGGCATTTCGGACAGACTCCGACACCAACCTCCGAAGCAGACCTCGACGTGCGAAGGGGGCTTCGCCAAGACCCGAACAGGAGACAACTTTGGACAGTAACTTCTCTTTTCACTCTATACATACTTAGATCATTTCATTGAGAAGTATAGGCCTGTTACAACTTGTTTATCTGCCTAGTTGCACCACTTTAGGTTTACACTGTTTATCATCAGTTGCTTCTAGGTTAGAAACCTTTAGACTTAGGCCTACTGTCTACTTTCTGCTGCATAGTATTTTTGAGGTGCGTTGGGTATTGGGAACAGGCCATAGATTCGAAAGAATTTTTAAGGCGCCCATTCACCCCCCCCCTCTGGTCGCTACTTTCGGTCCTACAGTCACTTCTTCTAAATTATATTTTAAAAGAGTCTCATATTCATCAACAAAAAGTAATCTTGTTTAAGAAATCTTAAAGAACCAAGATCCACCTCTATGGGTAGAATGACCTCTTGCTAATATACTAACTCATATGGACTAACTTTAGTAGCACCGTGCTTTGCAACTCTACAAGCCCACAATGCTTCTGAAAGCACTTCATGCCATCTCTTATGGAACTCTTCGATTTTCTTCGTAATGAGCTTAATCATAGTTTTATTACTAGACTCGGCCTGACCATTGGCCTGAGCATAGTATGGTGAAGAATTTATCAACTTAATACCATAAAATTTGGCAAAGTCTCTCACTTCTTTAGCAACGAAGGAAGTACCTTGATCTGTAGTGAGAGTTTGGGGAATACCGAATCTATGTATAATGTGCTTCAAGATAAAATAAGTTACCTCATTGTGAGTCATATTCTTGAGAGGCACGGCTTCGTTCTATTTAGTGAAGTAGTCTGTCGCCATCAACACGAACCGATGCCCTTTTGAGGAGGGAGGATGAATTTGGCCGATGAAGTCTAAACCCCAACCTCAAAATGGCCATGGCTTGATAATATGATTAAGTAGTGATGTGGGAGCTAGCTGAATATTACCAAACCTCTGACATGCTTCACACCCTCTATAGTATTTAAAACAATCCTCGGTCATAGTCGACCAGTAGAAACCTACTCTTTTGAGCATCCAACTCATTTTCTAGGATGACTGATGAGTGCCACAAAGCCCTTCATGGACTTATCCTGTAGCTAGTTTGGATTGATTAGCATCTAGACACTTTAAGAGTACTCCATCAATAGTTTGGCGATATAATATATCATCTAGCAACACAAATTTAAACGCTTGTCGCTGAACTTTCCGATCAAACCTTTGATTGGGATTTCTTAAATACTAGACGATTCAGTTTCTTTAATCATCCTTATGGACATCCGGAGGGTTTGCTAACTCCTTTCCTAGAGTGATGTCTAAATTGCTAACTTCGGAGTGCCCCGGGCCTTTCTTGTTCCTGCCGAAGGTTGACTGGATCAGCTGCACGGAGCCGATCAGATCGGAGCCTTCCATCGGAGGGGTCCGGTTCTCGAAGGCTTCTGTTGTCCAAAAGGCTTCAGCGCGGGGGCTCTAGCGCACATGACCCTTTGGCAGATGAGGTGCTCCGACATGAGGATCCCAACATACTACACCCTTCGGTGATCGGAGAGGTCCGATCCATAGGGTCAAGTAGGCCTCACACTAGCCCGAAGTTTCTGGCTTCGGCAGTGAGTTCAAGCATTGGCCTTTTCTGTATAGAAAATTTTGCCCTCCTGACTTGATAGCCAGATGCTTGCTGAGCCAAATCATTTGCATTTGAGTTGGCCTCTCTTAACATGTTAGAAATTTTAAAGTTGTCGAAAGTAGCAACTATGTCTAAACATTTATCCAAGTTACTATTTAGCAAGCCATTAAAACATTCAGCACTTTTAGCTACTTGTTGTACTACTAACAAAGAATCGCCATGTGCATGAACCTGTTTAGCACCTATGGATTCTAGAAATTCAAGTCCTAGCAATAAATCTTCATATTCAGCTTGGTTATTAGTAGAGAAAATTCTAAATGGGTCGAGGTTTCGAAGTGCATTCCATTAGGTGATATGAGAACTACCCCGATACCTTGGCCATTCTTACAAGCTGAACCATCAAAATAAAGTTTCCATGGCACTACCTCAATTAGAGTAATATCGTCACCCCAATTGATGTCTACGTGGTGATCAACTATAAAATTAGCGACAATTTGGCCTTTCATAGCCCTTAGAGGTTCATAAGCCAAATCGTATTCGATTAAAGCATAAGCCCACTTTCTGATTCTTCCACTTAGAATCGGCTTTTGCAACATGTATTTTATAACATCGATTTGGCAAGTGACAATACATGTGCTAGGAAGAAGATAGTGCCGTAATTTGGTACATGCGTAATAAAGTGATAAACACAAATGCTCCACAAACACGTACCTTGTTTCGGCGTCTAGTAGGCGGCGGCTCAAGAATGTGATGATGTACTCTTTCCCCTCCACCTCCTGAGTTAGCACGGCTCCTATCACGCTATCTTCTGTAGCGATGTATAGCTGAAATGGAATCCCGATGTTTGGTGCTCTCACCACGGGTGGTGATGATAAGCACTCTTTAATCTTTTCAAAGCCGCTTTGCTAACTTGCCCCCCAAATGAACTCGGCTTCATTATTTAGATGGAGTATAGGGACAAAAGCATCAATTTTGCCAGACAGGTTAGATATAAAGCAACGCAAATAATTCATCTTGCCTAGCAACTTTTGCACATCTCTCTTGCATGTCGGCGCTGCAAAATTTCTAATCTTTTCAAGCCTCTTAGGATCAATTTTGATACCTCTTTCATGAATCATGAATCCTAAGAACTTGCCTGCCAACACGCCAAAAGCACATTTGAGCGGGTTCATTTTTAAGCTGTACTGCCGCATCCTATCAAAAGCAACTTTCAAATCGGCTAAGTGGTTTTCCATAGAGTCTGATTTGACCATGACATCATCTATGTATACTTCTAACATAACTCCTAGCAAGTCATGAAAGATCAAGTTCATAGCACATTGATAGGTAGCACCAGCATTGTTTGAACCAAAAGTCATAATGACCCCCTCGAACAAGCTAACAAAACCATGGCATCGAAAGGCTATCTTGTAGACGTCCTCTTCAACAATAAAAATTTGATTGTAACTGTTGGGGGAAAATATCTCATCTTCGGGGTTATTGCCGAAGCAACATAAAGGCAGACAGCGGATTCGAAGGTTCTCAGACGATCATCTTCGAAGATACTCGGAACTCGGTTCGAAGTACGAAGATAGGCATTGGTTCGAAGTACATCTTCGAACTAAGGCTTTTCAAGATCTTTTCTGCCAGCTAAGATGGAAGACTTATCTTCTTTCTCATTAGATTAGTCTTTTACCATTTTAGCCCTATTAAGGGAACCGAATAGTTTCCACTATGTCGGTTGTAATAGAGGGGTAAATTGGTCTTTCCCTTAATGTTTGGGCCTATAAATACCCCTCATTTCACCCTGTAATAGGGACCGAATACAAGTTATTCAATACACATTTTCGAACTATTCTAAGTTATTATCCTTTCGGAGGCTTAGAACAGTTTGCTTGGCAAACACTTCGTTTGTTAGTTTTTCTTCTACAGAAACATGTTAGCGTAACCTTTTACGCCAACAGTTGGCGCCGTCCGTGGGGAACCTAGTCCGAAAAACTTCGTTCTCTACCAACTTCTTACATCATGCCTCCTAAGCGGAGTGCACCCCGCAATCCCACTCGGAGGTCCTCTCGGATCTCCGAAGAGATACCCTTCGACACAGTTGAAGTCGGAGGGCCTTCGACTTTCCCTCCACACACTCCGGAAGGGGCTTCCATCCCTCGCTCATACGAAGCTTCTCCGCCAACCCCTTCCATACTCCGACCGCCCGGAGTCCCTTCTCCACCCTCCATCCCAATTCGAACTGATCCTACCAGTTCTCAAGACCCGGAAGATCCTTCCGGAGGAAATGAAAATAATCTTGGAGATATGGCCACTCAAATGGCCAACCTTCAAGCTGAAGTGGCAAGGTGGCGACAGGAAGCTGCGAGCAGGCTTCGCTCTCAAGCCACCCCAACTATCCCAGAAGTGCCCGAAGACGATGATCTCGATTATCCCGAAGCCCCGGAGAACGCCTCTTTTGACAATGAATCTCCGTTGCATCCTGAGCTGCAGAAGGTTCGCTTTGATCCAAAGTTTAAAACTTCGAAGCTCTGTAAGTATGCCGGAGATGAAGATCCCAGAGAGTTCGTTCGTTCTTATGCCCTAGCAATTGAGGCTAGCGGAGGTGTTCGAGACA
The DNA here is from genome assembly GCA_019279435.1 of Zizania palustris. Lineage (NCBI taxonomy): Eukaryota > Viridiplantae > Streptophyta > Magnoliopsida > Poales > Poaceae > Zizania > Zizania palustris. Next base: position 57,038,978 of record JAAALK010000287.1, on the reverse strand, counting down.
CCATGGCAAAGTGCTTCCCTTTGGCTCTTCAAGGAGTGGCATTGAGATGGTTCTGGTCCTTGAGGCCAGGATCAATCAATTCATGGTCGCAGCTGAAGAAGAAGTTTATAAGCAACTTTCAGGGCACCTTCGTGCCTCCTATGTCAACAGGAAGCCTTTTTCAGGTGAAACAGCTCCCCGGAGAAACATTGAGGCAGTACTTTAAGCGCTTCGCTCATACGAAGTCGCAAATTCGGGGGTTGTCCACATCTTCAGTGGTTGATGCAGCTCGGGAAGGCGTCAGTCATCAAGGCCTTCTGGATAAACTGCATCGGAAGAGCATCTCCTCGGTCTCTCAGTTGATGTCATACTTCGAGGAGTATGCGAGGTCAGAAGAGGGTTGGCTTCGGAGGACTGCTGCTACTTCGTCCATATTGCAAGAAGTCAAAGTAGAAGTGAAAACTTCGGCACAGCCGCAGGAACCAGTCTTCGAAGTGCAACATGATCGGAGAAGAGGGCAAAAGCACCCTCGTTCTGAAGTCATGAATATTGCACCCCCACAGAAGTTTGCACCAAGAGCTCCACAGTCTACGGGGAACAAGGCCAGCGGCTGGAGGTCGCCAGGGAAAACGGCTGGCAAGGGCCAGACCCTTTTCTGCTGCATTCACGGAGAAAATCGAAGCCATGCAACTGATACTTGCAAGGCTATACTTACCCTAAGGGGAGAGTACTTAGAGAGAACTTCGGGTCGAGGCAGTACCGACCGAAGTCCAGCGGCAACGCGCCCAGAGCCGGTCCAGGCTGTGGCGCGGATAGAAAATTTTGATGCTGCAAGACACCCTCCGGTGGCCAATGTTATGCCACCTCCGAAGCAAGAGGAAGGGCAAGATAGAGGAAAAAGAGTAGTTCTCCCTATCTCCGGAGGAGGTACCCTCGGAAGCATGTCCAAGAGACAGCGAAGAGAGTACGTTCGGGAAGTAGGTCATATTGGGACTTCGTCATCTGCAGCTGCAATGCCGGAGTGGTCTCACGTTCCAATATCTTTCTCTGCGGAGGATGCAGCTGGTATTAAGTTCCCGCACGCAGATCCATTGGTTATCACTGCTGATATTGCGGGCACTGAAGTCCGAAGGGTGCTGATTGACGGAGGTAGTTCGGCAGATATCATTTTTGTTCAAGCCTTCGATCAGTTGTGCATTTCCAGGAAGCATCTCCTTCCAGCGACTCGTCCTCTGCAAGGCTTCGCAGGACCCCCGCTTGATGCACTTGGCCAGATAGGCCTGGAAGTTACCTTCGGAGAAGGTTTATTGGCCCGAACTGAAGAAGTAATCTTCGATGTGGTAGATGCCCCGTATGCTTACAATGTCATTTTCGGGAGGGGCATGTTAAACCATTTCGGAGCTGTGGCGCATCACAATTACTTGTGCATGAAGATGCCCACACAAGCAGGAGTCCTTACAATCTTCGGAGATCAAGCCATTGCTCGGAGGGCGGAATATGGTCATGGTCCCCCTCTTGATCCGAGGCAAGTAAACAGTGTGAAGGATAATGAAGAAATTTTTTCAGCCTCCTCCGAAGCTTCGAAGAAGTCCTTTCCGAGACCAAGTCCCGAAGGAGAAATTGCAACGAAGGTCATTGTTAAAAATGGTAAAGAGTATACTTTTCAATTTGGTAAAGATTTACCTCCTGAAGTTGCAGCCTCCTTGGAAAAGGTGGTGGAAGAAAATTTGGATGTCTTCGCTTGGTCTGACGAAGATATCACCGGAGTCGATCGGGATATCATTGAACACAGTTTACTTGTAAACCCGAAGGCCCGGCCTATTCGACAAGGACTCCGGAAGATGTCCGCAGAAAGAGCTGCTCTAGCTAAGGACGAAGTTGAAAAATTGTTAAAGGCTGGGATTATCAGAGAAGTGGCTCACACAGAATGGTTAGCCAACCCAGTCTTCGTCAGAAAGAAGTCTTCCGGGAAGTGGCGCATGTGCATTGATTTCACATCCTTGAATAAAGCATGCCCACGTGACCCTTACCCCATGCCCCGAATTGATCAACTGGTTGACTCCACCGCAGGTTCGGAGTTATTAAGCTTCCTTGACGCGTATTCTGCTTATCATCAAATATGGTTGAAGCGCGAAGATGAAATCAAGACAAGCTTCGTAACTCCTTCAGGAGTCTTCTATTATGTAAGAATGCCCTTCGGCCTAAGGAATGCTGGGGCTACTTTTTCGAGATTAGTTGCTAAGGCTCTAGGTCATCAACTAGGTCGCAATGTGGAGGCCTATATGGATGATATTGTAATAAAGAGTGCTTTTAAGCACCAACATAGCCTAGACTTAGCAGAAACATTCAATAGCCTTCGAGCATGTGGGATCCGTCTTAACCCCGAAAAATGTATATTCGGAGCTAACTCTGGAAAATTGTTAGGGTATTTAGTTTCAAGCAGGGGAATTGAAGCAAGCCCTACTCAAATAACTGCACTGCAGAAGATGGCTCCTCCGGAGAATTTAAAGCAAGTGCAAAAGCTGACTGGGCGTCTGGCCGCACTTAGCAGGTTTTTATCAAGGTCTGCGGAGAGGAGCCTGCCTATATTCAAAGCATTGAAAGGGTCCGAAGATTTTGCATGGACACCGGAGTGTCAGAAAAGCTTCGAAGATATTAAAGAGTATCTTAGTAATCTTGCTACACTCACGGTGCCTACTGCGGACGAAACTCTACTCCTGTACCTTGCAGCTACAGGTTCAGCTGTCAGCGCAGTCCTTGTCAGAGAAGTGGATTTCAATGGGAAGTTGGTCCAAAATCCTGTCTATTTTGTATCCGAAGCATTATCAGGAGCGAAGACAAGATACTCAGAACTTGAGAAGTTCGTTTATGCTTTGATAATGGCTTCGAGGAAGCTAAGACATTATTTTTTGGCTCATAATGTAATTGTACCAACTTCATATCCTTTAGGAGATATGCTCCGAAGCAAAGATTCCACTGGAAGGATTGGAAAGTGGGCGGTTGAGCTAGCACCCTTCGGCATATCTTTCTTGGCAAGGACAGCTATCAAATCCCAAGTCCTAGCAGACTTTGTAGCAGAGTGGACTCCACCTGCGAATTTGGCTCCGGAGAAGTCAAGTGACGGAGTTTGGACTGTTTACTCCGATGGGGCTTTCCAAGCATCCGGAGCAGGCATTGGGGCAGTGTTGATTTCACCATCAGGGCAAAGAGCAATGTACTCCGCAAGACTCAACTTTAAGTCTACCAATAATATAGCGGAGTATGAAGGGATTCTATTGGGACTTCGAAAAGCACGTGCTCTAGGGGCTACAAGAATAATTATAAAGACAGATTCTCAGATAGTAGCAGGGCACGTAGACAAAAGTTTCCATGTTCGGCATCCACAGCTTGCAAAGTACTTACAAGAAATCCGTAAAATCGAAGCACACTTCAAGGGTATTTCCATTCGGAGTATACCAAGAGCAGAAAACGTGCAAGCGGATATTTTAGCGAAGGCTACAGCCGGAGCTGTGGATGTGCCTGAAGAAGCTTTCTACGAGGAACTCAATATACCTTCGGTGCCACAAATTCCCTCTGCGGAGATTCTTTGCATTCTTAGTGCAGATTGGAAAAATTCGATCATGGAACTTTTGCAAGGAGGAACAAATTTGCCCGAAGAGCCCCAGCTGTCAAGATTAAAGCTCAGAGCCAGAAACTATCAAATAATCAACGGTATATTGTACAAGGCCGGAGTATGTTCCCCTCTACTCCGATGTATATCTCAAGCCGAAGGCCAAGAAATTCTTCGAGAAATTCATGAAGGCCTTTGTGGAAGCCATTTAGCCCCTAGAGCTCTGGCAGGAAAAACACTTCGCCAGGGGTTTTATTGGCCCACAATAACAGCTGATGCGGAGAGCTTGGTCCGCACTTGTCAAGGATGCCAGTGGATGGGTCGACGGAGTCATCGCCCACCAACAGCTCTTCAAGTCATTGCTCCGGTATGGCCTATGGCCAGATGGGGTATGGATTTAATTGGTCCCTTTCCGTTAGCAAAGGGAAATCTGAAGTTCGCAATGGTAGCTATTGAATATTTTTCTAAGTGGGTGGAAGCAGAACCCTTAACAGCTATCACTTCGAACAATGTACAGAAATTTTTCTGGAAGAACATTATTTGCCGGTTCGGAGTACCTAGATACCTCACAGTTGATAATGGAACACAGTTCGACGCAGAACCCTTCAGGAAGTTTTGCGAAGATCTAGGCATTCAGCTATGTTTTGCTGCAGTGAGGCATCCTCAGTCGAATGGAGCCGTAGAGCGAGCCAATGGAAATATTTTATCAGGGTTAAATCAAAGAATAGTAGGATTAGCAAAGGGACTGTGGACCGAAGAGCTTCCGAAGATTCTGTGGTCCATTCGGACTACGCAAACAAGGTCCACAGGTTTTACTCCGTTCAGACTACTATTCGGAGATGAAGCTATGACTCCAACGGAGCTCAAAGGGAGATCATTTCGCAGCACCGAACCGGACATTGAAGAAGAAAGGCAAGCTTCGTTAGATTTGTCAGAAGAAACAAGACTTCGGGCTGTAGCTAATTTATCAAAGTATCATCAGCAGACGAAGGCTTGGTATGACCCGAAGGTTAAGCTCAATGAACTAAGACCGGGTCATCTTGTTCTACGAAGCATCATAGCACCGGGGAAGTTAGGGAATAAATGGGAAGGTCCATACCTAATTGTCCGTTCAGGGCGCCCTGGTTCATTTAAATTAGCTAATTTAGAAGGTGAAGAGTTAGCACATACTTGGCATGCGGAGCACCTAAAGCGATACTTCGCATAAGGGCTCCTTGTAATTCGCTTGTAATCATCTTCTAAATCAATAAAGCATATGATCCTGATAGTGCCTTCCCCTCATAGACTTCCAGCTTCCAAGTGGACGCACTGGAACCGCGGGGTCGACCGAGAGGGAAGTGTCATGAAGTTGGGTTGTATTTTCGGACTTCGAACCCATAAAGTTCGAAGCTTCCGACGTGGGGGCTGGCATAATCCGGAGCCCAGGCCACTGGCTTGTAGGCATCCGTAAAAGAGCCCAAAACCACATCCTACGGAGTCCAATCCATTGGCTGGTAGACTTCCGTAAAAAGAGCCGAAGGTGGCCAAAATCTGCGGAGTCCAAGCCATTGGCTGGTAGACTTCCGTAAAAAGAGCCGAAGGTGGCCAAAATCTGTGGAGTCCAAGCCATTGGCTGGTAGACTTCCGTAAAAAGAGCCGAAGGTGGCCAAAACCTGCGAAGTCCAAGCCATTGGCTGGTAGACTTCTGCAAAAAGAGCCGAAGGTGGCCAAAATATACGGAGTCCAAGCCATTGGCTGGTAGACATCCGTAAAAAGAGTCCAAAGAGACCATTGCAAACTCCGAACCATTGGTTCGACAGAGATCGCAAAAATAAGCCGAAGGTGGCTAAAGCAAAACAGCATTTGAGCCATGAGCTTTGAATGTCTGTTAACATAGTCCAAAGTGACAAATTTTTTTTAAGACACTAAAGTGTCCTGAAAGTTATCTCAAGTGATTTCTTTCATAAAACAAAGGTACTAAGTTGCCATTCTTCCGACCGCAAAAAGTCGAAAACATTTCATAAGATTTTAAAAGATCTTTAAATGACAGAGGGGCTCTGAACCCCCAAAAAGTTGTACTCCGAAGTTTTTTCTTTGCGCATAACCATCTTTGAATACATTTCGAAGTTGCTTATACCCAAAGAGGGGCTAGTAAATATGGAGACAATTTTAAATCGGCATTCATTATTGAAACAAATGTGTTTACAGATTACACTATGAAAAATTGGTATCTATACCAAGAAGGAATCGGAGACCTCTTCGGTCCCTAGAACTAGGGGTGGAATGGCTAGTTCCAACATCGGAAGTTCTAATAACTTTACGTTTAACTCTCTTCCTCCCCTTCGAAGCTCTAAAATCCTTCTGCTCTTGTTGAAGCTCGGCCCAAGTTCGAAGCCGTTCGGGGCTTCTTTCCCAGCTTCTAAGATCTTCAGATCTTTTATTTCGAGCTTCACTTTCATCTTCAGACCAAATAGTGTCTTCAGAAGACGAGGTGTTTACGTCAACCTCTTTCTCTTCCTCTTTAATATAAGACATTACATCTTTGATTACTTCGGGCGCAATTATGCCGGAGTTGTCTCGAGGAATTAGAAATCGAGGACGCTTGTAACTCTTTAGAAGTTCGAAGGTGTTCCATAATGAGCGAAGTTCGTTGTTAAGCTCTAACACTTCGATGTCTTCCATAAGAGGCAAAGCCTAAAAATATGACAAACAAGATTTTCATTGATAAATGTTTACAAGCATGAGCTTTACATAGTCAAAAAATCCTAAATAATTCCTAAACCTGCGGGTTCGGAGGAGGTTGACTGCTCGAAGCTTGGTTCCGAACTTGCTTCTGGCGTTGGCCTTCGTCGATCCAAGCCTTGATCGCGGAACAACCTTCGGCTCTCCATGAGGTTTGAAAGGCTCGCCAGGCAGCAGTCACACCTTCGGAAGGATTTAAAAGCCGCTCGTCGTCGAAGGTAATGGAGCCCTCTGCGCTCGGAGTGATTGTTTGGCCCAAATCCTCGTAGTAACGAAGTAGTCCGAGGGCAGACACTTGTCCGGAGAGTTCTCCGTAACGAATGCCTGCCGTCTTCATTTGCTTCGCTGCTCCTTGGATTCTTTTTAACCGGCGCAGCAGAGTCACGTTGTCATCTGATGGGAGTGATCCAGTAGTACCGAAGTACTCTAGAACCCCTAGCATTTGTTCTATGACCTACGTAGATACCTTCTCAGACTTAAGCTTTTCTTCGATTAGTGCATCCTTGCTCGAAGTTGTTTCTGCTAGTACTCCGGAAATCCTAGCATTCTCCGTAGTTAAAATATTCTTTTGATTTAAGAGTTGACTAGCTTCCTCTTGGAGCCTTACAAGTTCGGACCCAGCACTAGCATGCTCCAACCGCACCTTTTCAATTTCTGCTCGAAGCACGATTCTTTCTGCTTCGGGCTCTTTATTAGCAACCTCCAAGCCCTGTCTGGCCCTACGCTCCGTTGAAATCATGTTATCCATTTGAACCACTCTAGCTTCGGAGAAAGACAAGTTGCGTTTGAGAGCTTCATTTTCTTCCCGAAGCTGAGCAATTTCATTCTCGCTCGATAAAGTTGCAGCGCGGGCCAAGACCGCTTGCTGAGAAAAGAAAAAACTAAAGTAAGAAATTATTCATGTATAATTTGCTACTGGTTCGAAGATGTATTCCGAACCCAATATAATTCGCTAAAAGATGTTGGTTCGAAGGTGCTCCATACCTGGTAGGCTGCTCGTTCCAAAGCAACGTTAAGCTCTGAACTCTTCGCCCTGCTTAATTTTGCTACCAGCTCTGTCTCCCCGACTTCGCGACTCACTCGACCCAAAGGTTTGAGCAGAGTCCGAAGCCCGGTTCTTTGCTCCAAAAAAGGAGTTAAAAGAGGGAGCATTGCCGAAGCCTCTTGGTCATCCCTGCTTGGCGAAGCCCCAGAGCGTTCTCCTGAGGTCCTTGGAACTTCGGTAGATGGCCCCCCTTCAGTTGATTCACTTTCATCTGTTGATTCAGACGAAGTTGATCCTTGAGTAGGGAGAGGCTCTATATGTCTTTTACCCCTTCCAGGCCCCAGTTGAGCAACCTCCGGGTGCGGCTCCGAAGTTGTCGAAGGCCCTGGAATGGGATCTTCACGATGTACTTCTACAGAAAGGGGCTCTACAAAAGTAAAGGTATTAAACATTGTATAATTTTGCAGAAAATAATAAGAGAATTATGCGAAGTCTACCTTCGGCATTCTGGGGGCGATCGAGCACCGGACTGCTCGGAGGATCAAAGGTGAGGTCTTCGTCTGAATCCACGGTTAAAACTTCAACTGTCGGAGTATCTCCGTGAGCAGTCCTCCTTTCATCCACAACTGAAGTTGTAGTAACTTCAACTTCATCTTCGCCCATAGGGGCTTCGTTTTGCTCTTCTTCTTGAGCATCCGGAACTCTTACTTCTTCAATATTAGCTTGAGGCTCTGGCATACCTGCAGTATCTTCAATGTGAATATTTTTCTGAGCCGCATCTTCATCAATCAATCTCACTAATAGAATACCTTCATCTTCTTTAGAACCGGAGATTGAGGTTCTTGAGCTCGAAGGCGCAGGATTCGAAGGTGCGAGATTTTTTGGCTTCCGAGCCACCTTCTTCACCGGAGTCCTTGCGGAGCTCGAAGTTCCGGCTTCAGCTATCCTCTTCTCGGGTCCCTTCTCCGAAGGCACCCAGTCCATCAGAGGGGGTGGAGTCATCTCCAACATTCCCCATACTCTGTTAAACCTCTCCCAACTCCCGACCAATTTAACTCGCCATTCTTTTTCAGTCGGAGTTGGGGCACCCAAAATCTTCTCCGAAGCCCTTATAATCTGCTCTGAAGTAATAGGGGCTGAAGAAGCTAAAAAATAAATAATTCAAGTTAGTCTTTCTTCGAAGTAAATATGTATAATGCATGTTGGTTTCGAAGTTACCTGCAGGACTCGAAGTCAAGTTAATCTTGCGAAGACCGCCTTCCGAATCGTCCTCGAAGATGATAGGCCAGTTGGCCATCAGCGAAGAAATTTGCAGGCCAAGGAATTCTTCGGCTAAATCTCGCATGCTTAACCTTCGGCTAATCTTTTGAAGCAGGTTCAGACGGGCTTCGAGCTGACCTTCGTTGGGCTGCACTAAAGCTTCCTTCCGGAATTGAATTTCTTTGAGGGGCCCGGCCAGAGGACTGCTTGCCCCAACTTCGGCATAGAACCATCTTAGAACCCAATCAGTGTACCAGCTGGCATTGATGGCCTTGGCAGGAAACTGAAGGGCGTATTCATCTCGAAGCCTAAAGTTGATACTACCGAAGGATACCACTACTTTTTCACCTCCGGGGCCTACGAAGGTTTTTGGTTGACAAGTTGCTCTATGCAATGCGGCGAAGATCTCTGCCCTTCCTTCGCACCCTTCGGCTCTCAAGGCCCATTCGAAGATAGCTAATCTAGCTACTGCATTCGGAGATAATTGGGGGAGGGTTACATGGAATAGATCAAGTACCTCCGCCAGGAAGTCCACTGCAGGGAGGCCCAAGCCAACTTCGAAGAAGGCTTCGAATACCACTACTTCTCCGGGTCTTGGTGATGGAATCATTTCTTTGCCTGGCTTCCGGATCATAACTCCATTACCAATTTTCCCTCCCACTGCGATTGCCAGTGACTCTCTCTTGCAGGTAGAAGGCCCCAACTGGAAAGATTGATCCAAATATTTTGTCGATGGTGGACACAGACCTTGGTCATCGACGATTTGGGGATTTCTCCCTCCTGCTGCCATGGATGTCATCGCCGGAATCGAAGGTGCCGCCGCCAACGTTGCTGCCGCTGCTGCTGCAGCCGCCTGCTGCCGGGCCAAGGCCGACGGAGGTGCAGATCCCTTAGTCTTCACCATTGCGATCGATGGATTGCTTTGGGGAAAATGGAGGCTAGGGCTCAAGAACTCAAAGGGCTCGAAAAGTTTTTGGATGCAAGAAGACAGTGAAAAGGTAACCGGGTAAGTTTTAGGCCTTCTATTTATAGCCTAGACTTCACTTTTTTACCGTTAATCCATGTCGTTTCGCATTCCTGCCGTTACTTTTCTCCGAGATTGACGCTTATTACAGTTTCCGTTGAAAACAGAAACTTAACGGCTATTTTCTCTAAGTCTAAAAGACTTCCGAACTTCTTGAGTCGGTTCTAAGGTAGTTCGAAAGGCAATTACCTTAAGACTGATTCGGAGTTTATATATCTTCATGCATTTCGAAGATGAACTAAAAACCAATAACCCCTATGTTTGGTTATTTTTTCCTTCCGTATACTGCTCTCCTAACGTTACAGGTCAAACGGAGAAGCGTATTCAAGGGGCTACTGTTGGGGGAAAATATCTCATCTTCGGGGTTATTGCCGAAGCAACATAAAGGCAGACAGCGGATTCGAAGGTTCTCAGACGATCATCTTCGAAGATACTCGGAACTCGGTTCGAAGTACGAAGATAGGCATTGGTTCGAAGTACATCTTCGAACTAAGGCTTTTCAAGATCTTTTCTGCCAGCTAAGATGGAAGACTTATCTTCTTTCTCATTAGATTAGTCTTTTACCATTTTAGCCCTATTAAGGGAACCCAATAGTTTCCACTATGTCGGTTGTAATAGAGGGGTAAATAGGTCTTTCCTTAATGTTTGGGCCTATAAATACCCCTCATTTCACCCTGTAATAGGGACCGAATACAAGTTATTCAATACACATTTTCAAACTATTCTAAGTTATTATCCTTTCGGAGGCTTAGAACAGTTTGCTTCGCAAACACTTCGTTTGTTAGTTTTTCTTCTACAAAAACCTGTTAGCGTAATCTTTTACGCCAACAGTAACCGGCGTTGCCATCAAGAAAACTTAGTACCTTTTGTCCTGAAGCATCATTGATCAGCATGTCGGCTATCGGCATGGGATACTCATCTTTCGGAGTGGCCTTGTTCAGGTCCCTAAAATCAATACAAACTCGTATTTTTCCGCTCCCTTTCTTCTCTACAGGCACAATATTAGCGACCCATTCAGCATACCTGCATGGCATAATAAACTCATATTTGAGTAGTCATTCTACCTCTTCTTTAAATCGGTCATATGCGGCTGAATTAAACCGACGAGGGAGCTATTTATAAGGCATAAACCCAGGTGTAAAAGGTAGCCGATGCTCCACGAGCTCACGGCTTAATCCGGGCATCTCACTATACTCCCATGCAAAACAATCAACGTACAATCGAAGCAACTCTATTACTTCAGCCTTCTCACCAGCCTGCAAATTTTTGTTTACAAAGGCCGGCCTTGGAATGCTACCATTGCCTATATCGACTTCTTCTAAGGGATCAGCCGACACAAAACCTTGTCCTAACTTTTCTACTTCGCTAAAGTCTTCAATGGCCTCAGCAATACATTCTTTAGAAGACCAATATTGCTTCACATGCGACTTTAGCCAATCAAGATTATTTTTACTAGACATGACTACTAATTTAGAAATAGCCATGCCACACCAGCTGACTTTCCAAACACGAGTATGAAACATCCTCTGGACACACTAACGAAGTCGTAATCTGAAAGGTCCCTACCTGATAGACACTCTACTTTGTTGTGGATGGCGTCGATGGACACATTAACCAATGCTACCTAGGCCAAAGTGTCTGTTGGTATGACTTCTACGTCATCGTCGTCCCACTATATTAGGCATTGGTGCAAAGTAGAAGGAATACAACAATTTGCATGAATCCAGTCACGCCAGAGTAGCATGTTGTAGTTACCTTGCATGTCAACGGCGAAGAATGTTGTTGGTAACGTCTTATTACCTACCGTCAATTCCATGGAGAGTACGCCCTTTGCCTCAGAACTCTCTCCATTGAAGCTGTTGAGCATTAGGATAGCTTTCTTCAAGTCTTCCTCGCCCCTTCCAAGTTTCTTCAACAGAGAGTAGGGCATTAGGTTAACAGTGGCACCGCCGTCGACAAGCATTCTGGATATCGGCTTCCCATCAATGTGGCACCTGACGTAGAGAGGTTTCAGGTGGCGAGCCGTATCCTCGGGTTTCTCAAAAATAGCATTGTGTGGGCTGAGGTTCAACTGAGTGACCTTGACCTCGTCTTGTGGCAGGGCGAACTCGGTGGGCAACATGATGACGTTGATGTCCATCACCTAAGGCGTGGGTCCCTCAGACGGGCGTGTAGTCATCGTTGAGCATGTCATCGTCGTCGTCGCTCGGACTAGGAGACGAGTTGGTTATCTCAACCAGCTTAGGTCTCCATGCCTGCTTCATCATTGGCCGAGGGTGGATTTCCTCAAAGATGGTGTCTCGTTCATCCTCGGCTTTCTTCTCACGCATCTCCGATGCCCGCAGGCATTGTAGACACCTTTTCTGTGATTTGGACATGCCTAGAGGTGCCCAAGATGGTCGTGGTTTATTACCAGGTGCCACTACCTTGTTTTTGTGGTTTTTGGCCAAAGGGGTACGACCTATATCGACCTCGCACGTTTCATAATCGGAGGGTACTTCGCTGCAGACCCTGTCGATCGGACCGGCCTCGTTCAGCCGATCGGACCGGGCTCTGGCACTGGCCTCCGTTGGATCAGGGGACTTACCTCCATTATGCTTCAGCGAGGGGGCCTTCGGGATTTGTACTTCCTGAGACCCTACTTTGACTATGATGGCTTCAGACTCCCTATCCTTCGCCTCTTCGCATCTATCTCCCTTGGCTCCGTCCTGTGGGAGTTGATTCGGAGGTACCACAGATAGACCGCGGACGATGTCTCCCTTCGCCACGTCTATTTGTCCCTGCCAGTTCTAATACTTTGAAGGAAAACAAGGGACAGCGTTATATTGCGAAGGGTACTCTAGGGGGAGGCATACGGAGCCCACGGGGTCCCTGTCCAATCGTACGGTGGAGGCATCGGTGGCTCTAGCGGCTTCATCCACAAGAGCCGAACCCGCTGCCCGGAGGGGGGCTCGGCCATGTCGAAGGTATTTCAGACCATACTCGCGAAGGGTCCCGCCAGGCCGGAGGTATGTTCGACCATTGTGGGTCGAAGCCTCCTTGAGCCCGACCATTGGGGTTTGAACTCGTTGTATGAAGAGTTCGGCCATTGAAGCCCGAACTTGACGTGTGGAGGGTTCGGCCACTAGGGTCCGAAGCCACTGTGCGGAGGGTTCGGCCACTGTGGTCCGAAGCCTTTGTGCGGAGGGTTCGGCCACTGTGGTCCAAAGCCATCCTTTGACTGTTTTGGCCCCTTCGGTTGTCTTATCCTTCTTGCATGGGGGCCTGTTTCCTTACCTTTTTTCTGATGTTTGTTCAACAGCATCTGATATGTCACCTTTGTCTTCTTGCCACCCCTAGCAGAAAGGGATGTGTTGACATTTCTCTTCCACACTCCTACTTCAGGGTTCTTTGGTACGAGTGTGCGTGTGTGTGATTCCCCGATAATGACCACTTTCCCTTTAGTTGACTCGTCCTGCTCTAGCCGAATTAGTACTCTCTTTTCGTCGAGGTCGACAGTGTTTACAGGAAAGGGGTCTTTGTCCATTTTCATCTTTGGACTGGGGTCTATATTCAACCGTCCTTCCTCTATGGCCGATTTAACCTATCGATGAAAAACATTCCAGTCGTTAGTATAATGTGAATGCGAATCATGTCACTTATAGTAGCGGCGTTTCTTTAGCTCGTCGGTAGATGGAATGACTTGGCCTTTAGGCAACCTAAGAAGCTGGTTCTTTAAGAGGAAATCAAATATTTTATCGCACTAAGTTATATCAAATGAGTATTTGACTTCGCTAGGCGGACTCTTAGTAGGATACGGCCACAACTCAGAGCAGGTAACGGGTTTGATCTTAGCATTCCAAACCCATTTGGCCGCATACATGTCAGTCGAATCTTCTTTGTCCTCCGATTCTTCCTCATCGGAGTGCTCCATAATGTGGACTTCAGCCCTAGGCTTGTTAAATGTTTTGAAAAACTTTTTAACTTTGGCCCGACCTTCCTGGACTAGAGCCTATTGTAAGACTTGGCTCACTTCCAAAAGGTTTTGGTTGTCTAACCTCTGTTGAAAGCTAGATCATCCAAATCCCTTTCTGAAATATTAAGACTAAAACACCGGTTTCTGGTATCTCTAAAATGCTTGACGTACTCGGAGGCACTCTCGCTAGATTTTTGTCTAACCGATGTCAAGTGTGATAGCCTAAGTTCTGTCTCACTTGTATAAAAATAGTCATTGAACTTTTGTTCTAATTTAGCCCACGTTTGGACAAAGTTCGGTGAGAGTGCCGAAAACCAAGTGAAAGCGGTGTCGGATAGTGTAGGACCGAAAGTAGCGACCAGAGGGGGGGTGAATGGGCGCCTAAAAAATTCTTTCGAATCAATGGCCTGCTCCCAATACCCAACGCACCTCAAAAGATTAAGCAGCAAAGTATGAACAGATTGTCTAAGTCTAAATATATCTAACCTAGAAGCAACAGATGACAAACACAGAGAAACACCAAAGCAGTGCTGCTAGGAAGATAAACAAGGATATTCAAGACAAGGCAGGTTAAACTTCTCAAAGGATGAATAAAGTGAGATGAGAAGTTACTGTTCAGATTTGTCTCCTGTTCGGAACTCGGCGAAGCCTGCTCCACTGTGTCGAAGCCTGCTTCGCTGTGTCGAAGCCTGCTTCGGAGGTCAGTGACGAAGCCTGCTTCGGAGGTCAGTGTCGAAGTCTGTCATGAAAATGCCGAAGGTGTGTTTGGTCTATCCTAGTTGGAGGTGGTAGGGAGCGAAGTATGCTTCGAAGCGAAGTATGAGAGTATCGAAGCTTGCTTCGAATAAAGCACTTTGAAGCACAACCTTCGAACAGAGCTTCGAACACGACGCACAGAAAGACAACCTTCGAAAGCTAGACGAAGCCCGACAAACAGTAGAAAGACCAAAACGAAGCCTACACTCTACCTTCGAAAAGACTAACTTCGAACGAACACATTTAGACCTTCGGAATAGACAGCTGCAAACTCTGAGCGAAGTCTATCAGAGAGACTAGCTTCGGAGATAACTTCGAAGCCTGTCGAAGTATTAACTTTGATCAGCTCAAGACAGAATGCCTTCGCAAAGGTTGTCGAAGTGTGTTAAGCCAACAGACAGCACAAAACCATACTTCGAAGTTAACAGCACAGAGTGAAATTGAAAAACGAACCCCTCGAAAATGTTAGATCGAAGCCTGCCTCACGGAGCTGAGGAACTTCGAACATAGAGAAGGGGCTTCGCTAGTAACAGCCAGAAAAGTGACTCAACCCAGTTTACTTCGATCAAAAAGGCTACGCAGAAAAAGAAAAGCCTGAGTACTAGTGTACTGTTGCTACAGTGTAGTAGTACTACTTGCAACCAGTATGAACTAGTACTTCTCACGTGAAGAATTGAAGCATTCAGAGAAGAACATTCGTTCAGGAATAAAACAGCAGCACACAAAACAAAACTACAGAGATGTAGATTAAATGCTGCACATCAAACCAGCAGGAACAAACATTCTTCCAGAGCAGTGAGGAATCAAAATAAACTCACAAGAACAGGAACAAAGTTCCTGGCGGCGCATGCAGGAGAGAGAAAACAACACGCAGGAACAAAATGACCCAAGAAATGATTGAAAAGTGATTTCTAGAAGGGTAGTCCAACCCTAGGGATTGGGGCCCTATTTATAGGCTGCCCAATGACCTAGAATATTCCACCAGCCCCTTATGGTTTTTACAGATGCTAAAATAAAGAAAATGACTCTACTGCCCTTAGGAATTTTTACAGACTCGACTGACTGACTGTGGGCCTAGAGATACAGATGACTTATCCGGAAGCTAAGCTTTCGTAGCGACTACGGCTTCTCTTCTGGATAGTCCGATACATAATCAACGGTTGTCAGTTTTGCGCCGAAACTGACAAAGCCTCCACTGACTTTGCACCAGGTACCCGGATTGGGCCGGCCCGATTCCGCAGCTCTCTCAGCCCGGCAATCACTCACCGCCCGTGTACCTGAGTCAATCATGGTCAACAGCCCAGTAGGTCTTCTGCTGCTCCTGGCCCATGTACCCGGATTGGGCCAGCCCGATTTCGCAGCCTCCTCTGCCCGACAGTCGCTTGCTGCCCGTGTACCTGAGTCACACGCGTCCCATGAAACAGCAGATCTTCATTCTTCTCAGTCCTCTTTGACTATCGTTGACAATGACTCATCACTTCTGGAGCCATGAGGCCCACGCTATTCAGCATGGCTCCTCAATCTCCCCCTTGATGAGTGCATTGTCAACACTCCTCTTTTTCAGCTCTTCAGCACTTGCGAGCAAATGTGGAAACACGAAAACAAAGCAGAAGAAAAAACAAAGAAGAAGAAAATAAGGTAAAAGTTTAACCCTAATGACCAAAAGCCAAACAAAAGCAAGAAGCGGTCATTATGGTTAACCAAAGGTAAAAGCTCAGAATGAGTGCGATCTCAGAAACATCAACAAGGATATCAAAAGAGTAAGTGAGACAAAAACTCCCCCTCGAACTCTTATCCCAAAATTTCTCCCCCTTGTTGACAAGTGAACTCATCAAGCACTCAAAAGAGACACAGACTCCCCCTGAACTGCAACTCCCCCTCAAAATATGCAATGAATGTAACTGGAGTGTAGGTGGAGTGAATAAAGCATGCTTCTCATATGTGATTGACTGCAATTACAACATCTAACAAGTAGAGCAAAAGAGATACTGTCTAAGACACATGGCATGATCAGTACAACAGATGATATCTAAAGAAGATCATTAGCACGCATGTTTTCAGTTTTGCAAACAAAAGCATCACCATATTTTCCAGTTAACAAGCAAGGTAAAGCATGAGATGTAAAAGCTAACTGATATCTACCAAGACAAGCTTTGTCCAAAACAAAGTGCTTTAGCAAACTTGTTATCATTTCACTTTTCATGGCTTTTTCTTTTCTCTTTTTCATTTATGCTAGGGGTTATTTGCATGTCAAACCTTATGCTGACCGACCAAGTCAAGCCTAGGCCAGATCTGGACCATCAGAAGCTTAAGACATTGGTCTTGGCATACACTGCATTGTCCTAGTTCATACCAAAGTGCTATGTGATGAGGACATCACTACACATGATACACACATGGAGCCTCCACCTACAATTCAACTACAAGGACCAATCACACGCGCCCGTGCCCGTCGCTTGAACCATGAGGTTAATTCTTTCCTTAGCAACTATGTTAATATTTGTTTGGACGGGATGCTACTGAATTCTAGTGATATTTTGTTGCTTAGGAACATGGGAGATGGAATAGAAGAGTTGGAGTTGAAGACGGAGCCGCACGGATGATTTGAAGTCAAGAATTCGCTGGTTCGGACTACATCGACCACCATTCACCAAAATGGTCATAACTTCCTCATACGAAGTCCGATTGGCGCGTTCTTGGACTTTTTGGAAAGCTAAGGAGAAGACGGATCGTTTGCCGTTGGTTTCACCGCATTTGGAGTCTCGAGTCGTCCTGTGTATTTAAAACAGTACTGCGTGATAGAACTGGGCCATGTTGGCTCATAATCTGAGTCTGTACATCTTCTAGCCCACAGCCCATGTCTGTTTGCCTTCCACAGGCCGCCGCCCTATATATTCTCACGCCAGCCACTTCTAGGGTTAGGTTTTGCTTTGTTGCATCTACACTGTTGTGTTTAGATCCCGCCTCTTGCACCGGACCGATTGGCTGCTGCATTGGCGTTTGTGAAACCTCACCTTATCTTCGTTTGTCTGTGTTTTGGCATTCGATTTGTATCCTTCCTATTCTTGCTTGTGTTCTTGGGTTCGCTTGCAGGAATTAGCCTTCGTGGCGAGGTCAATCGCGTTCTGCGTGGTTGATAACCAACGGAGACAGTGGTGTAACGATTGCAAGGTTTTGATCCGCCGGACCGGAGCCTTGGATCGCCAACGTCGAGATTCTCCACCAACCCAAGTTTATCCCTTACCTAGCGGACGATCGGGACCACTCCCCCATCAGCTGGTATCAGAGCTCAGTTTTCTCGTTAGGTAATCTCGATCTGCTGTTGTTTTTACCTAAAGTCCAGAAAACCGCACCAAAAAAATTCCCCACCGAGAACCCCTTTGTGCCTGCGATTTTAATTTCAGTTTTAACTTTGTTGAGTTCGTGTTCTTGGTCGAGTCTTGTTGCTGGTTTAGTCATCCCTCTGTGTCGTTTGAGTAGTAGTTGTTCTGGTGTCTCAGAAAAAAAAAATTCCCCACCGAAACCCCCCCTTCCGCAACCCTACTTTGTTTTCCACATCTGCTCTTTGTGACCCCTCTTCAGTAAAACAGGCATAACTTTTCGCTCGTTTGGCAGAAAAATCTGAAATTGTTTGAGCGTGTTCCTGACCCAATTTGGAGGGTACCCTAACCGACAAACGTCGGTTAGCCCTCACCAAAATCGCCAAAAAAAATCGGGAAGATACAGAAAAAAATTGGACAAAGTTTTTGCTCGCCGGACAGCGAACTTGTTTGAATTTTTGCAAGCCACATCCCACCTCAGTTGTAGGTGCCAATTTTTGTGGTTGCATCTCTGGTCATCCTTGTTTCAAAAAAAAAAATAGAGTGAAAAAAAAAGAAGAAAAAAAAATATAAAAAAAAAGAGAAACAGTCCTGTTAGTTGCTTGTCCGAACTCTTGTCCGAACTCCTGTCCGAACTCTTGTCCAATCTGAGGCAGTCTTTGGCTGTTTGTTGCTTGTCCGATCTCTTGTCTGAACCTTTGTCCGAACTCTTGTCCGATCCAAGCAGCAGCATAAAAAAAAATTGTGCACATACCCTTGTCCGATCACTTGTCCGATCCCTTGTCCGATCTATAGAGAGCTGATTTTGACCTGTTTTTGCTTCCTTTTGATTTTTAGGGCACATAGTTTCCCTCTATTGCTTGAACTTTCACTTTGGGAGCACTACGGTCAGCAACTTTGACGAGTACTAGGGAATACTTATTGAACTTGGTTTAACTGTTATTATTATCGCTAATCCTTGCTACTCACTTTGCCTTCCAAGCTACACCTTTCTCTTGGTCAGGACAGGTTCATTTCTTGCAATTGTACACCACCCTCCACTTGGTTCATCACCTGTAGGCCGGTGACCTCACTGCGGCACGGTAAGAACACTTGCAAGCGCGGGTAAGGTGCTTGACGGATTGCTTCCACCCCACACCCACCACCCCACCTAGCTGTTTTACGTAGGATTATTCTTTGTTGTTTTATCTTTTCACTAACATGGCAGATAACAGCGGCACCCCTCCATCTGATTTTAATGACTGTGTCTCACGGCGTGCTCTACTAGAGTCTCAGCGGCAGACCCAACATTCCATCGAACGTCTCGCGCGTACTGTGGCTGACCTAGTGGACCGAATGACTGCCTTGGAAGCACGATTGCCTGCTGCACGAGCCAACGATGAACATGTTGAAGAGGAAGACGATCATATTGAAGATGAAGACGACCTATCCTATGCCGGAAACAATGCCATTGACCCTGACGAGGCTGCACGTCATCGCTTTCAGTTCAACCGTCAAGGTATGGGCGGCCACCGCAACCGCCCTCCACGAGGTAACAATGACAACCACAGGAACAATGATCCCTACTCTAAGGTAAAATTTTCAGTACCTCCTTTTGCTGGCACCTATGATCCAGATGCATATTTAGATTGGGAGATGTCAGTCGAACAAAAATTTAATGCTCATATGGTTCCTGCTATCCACCGCGTGCGTTTAGCTACTAGTGACTTCACTGGATATGCTCTTCTTTGGTGGACTGAAATAGTTCAGGTTGGAAATGAACCACAAACTTGGGATATGTTAAAACGGCAAATGCGTGGTAGATGGGTCCCTCCTTCATATAAACGTGATTTGAGAAAAAAATTGCAGCGCCTAAACCAAGGAAATAAATCGGTAGAGGAGTATTATCAGGAGTTGCAAATAGGTTGCATGCGTGCTGAAATTGAGGAGGACAATGAGGATAAAATGGCCCGTTTTTATGGTGGTTTAAGACGTGAAATTCAGGATATCATTGATTATAAAGAATACAATACTATCACTCGTCTTTTCCACCTTGCTATGCTTGCAGAAAAAGAATTGCAGGGTCGCCAACAACCACAACGCAGCATGAGGACCAACATTGGTGGTGCTACTTCACGCTCAAGTGGGCAGCAGCAACGACCACCCGCACCCCCTTCTCGACCGGTGGCTACATCAGCACCTTCTACATCTACAGCCCAGGTTGAGAGTTCCAAGACTGCAGCATCCAAGGCGCCAGCCAAGCCCACCTCCTCGGCAGCCTCTACTGCACGTTCTGCAGCGATCCAGTGTCACAGATGCAAAGGACTTGGCCATGTGATGAAAGACTGCCCTAGTCAGCGGGCTTATATTGCTACGGAAGACGGTGGCTATGTAAGTGCTAGTGATGTTGAAGATGAATATGCACTTGCTGCTAACATTGCAGGAGATGATGATACATCCGATGATGACACTGTTTTTACATCGGATACCTATGCCGACCATGAAGCACTTATTGTACAACGTGTTTTAAGCACTCACATGGAGCAGGACGACCGGGCACAACGGAACAATCTGTTTCAGACCTTCTTCCTCGTCAATGACCGCCGTGTACGTGTCATCATCGTCAGTGGTAGTTGCAACAATTTGGTGAGCCTCGACATGGTAACGAAGCTTCAACTTCCCACACGTGCGCATCCACACCCTTACCATGTGCAGTGGTTCAACAATAGCGGTAAGGTCAAGGTAACACAAACTGCTCACATCAAATTTGCCATTGGTACATACTTAGGAGTTGCTGATTTTGATGTAGTACCAATGCAAGCATGTTCTCTGTTACTTGGTAGACCTTGGGAGTATGACACTGATGCTACACACCATGGTAGGAGCAATAAGTATACGTTTATGAACAAAGGAAAGAAAGTTACATTGCTTCCTATGACTCCTGCTGAAATTGTAAAATTTGAACAAGAAAAACATGCTAGGGATGCACAAAAGGGCAAACAACTTTCTGAAAATCAGCAAGTAGCTAAGACGCTTTTGAGGCAACAGAAAGATAAAATTGCTTCTCCTTCTTCATCACAAGTTATTAATCTGAAAGGACATGTCATGCTTACAACTAAAACTGACCTTGCTGAAATTTGTGATGATACTCCCTTGCTATACGGCTTGATTTGCACAAACGTGTTGTTTTCACTTGCGAACATTCCTACCACTGTTCCTGTTGCAGTCACTGACCTTTTGCAGGAGTTTAATGATGTTTTTCCTGCTGAGATACCACCCGGGCTGCCACCGATACGCGGCATCGAGCACCAAATTGATTTGGTCCCGGGAGCGTCTCTTCCTAATCGTGCAGCGTACCGTACCAATCCGGAGGAGACAAAAGAAATTGAGCGCCAAGTACAAGACCTTCTTGATCGTGGGTACGTCCGTGAAAGCCTTAGTCCTTGTGCAGTACCCGTTCTTTTGGTACCTAAGAAAGATGGTAGTTGGCGCATGTGTGTTGATTGTCGTGCTATTAATAATATCACCATTCGATATCGACACCCTATTCCTAGATTGGATGACATGCTTGATGAGCTTAGTGGTGCCATTATCTTTTCTAAGATCGATCTCCGTAGTGGCTACCACCAAATTCGCATGAAACTAGGTGATGAATGGAAAACTGCTTTTAAAACAAAGTTTGGATTATATGAGTGGCTTGTCATGCCTTTTGGACTTACTAATGCACCTAGTACCTTCATGCGCTTGATGAATGAAGTCCTACGGCACTTTATAGGACGCTTTGTGGTTGTATACTTTGATGATATCTTGGTTTATAGCAAGTCTCTCACTGAACACGTTGAACACCTACGTGCTGTTTTTTTTGCCCTCCGTGAAGCTAGAATGTTTGGTAACCTTGAGAAGTGCACGTTTTGCACGGATCGAGTTGTGTTTCTTGGCTATGTTGTCACTTCACAGGGTATTGAGGTCGACGCGGCAAAGGTAGAAGCCATCAACAGCTGGCCGCAACCCCAAACTATCACACAGGTACGTAGTTTTCTTGGTCTTGCAGGTTTCTACCGGCGTTTTGTGAAACATTTCAGCACCATAGCCGGTCCTTTGCATGAGTTGACCAAGAAGGGAATTACTTTTGCGTGGGAGCCAGCACATGAACAAGCTTTTGCCACACTCAAAGATCGTCTTACACATGCACCTCTACTTCAGCTACCCGACTTCAGTAAGCCTTTTGAGTTAGAATGTGATGCTAGTGGGTTTGGATTAGGAGGTGTGCTACTACAAGGAGGTAAACCCGTGGCCTATTTTAGTGAGAAATTACATGGCCCACAGTTGAATTATTCTACCTATGATAAGGAATTATATGCCTTAGTGCGTGTGCTTGAAACTTGGCAACATTACCTTTTGCCTAAGGAGTTTATTATTCATTCCGATCATGAAGCATTGAAGCATATACGTAGTCAAGCAAATCTGAATAAACGACATGCTAAATGGGTAGAATTTATTGAGACTTTTCCATATATCATTAAGCATAAGAAAGAGAAAGATAATGTGATTGCCGATGCTTTATCTAGACGTTATACTTTGCTTTCTCAACTTGATTATAAGATCTTTGGTTTAGAAACATTGAAGGACATGTATGCTACTGATTTGGACTTCAAAGATGCTTTTGCAAATTGTACCAATGACCGTGCTTGGAACAAATATGTGCTGAATAATGGATATCTTTTTCGTGCTAACAAGTTATGTGTGCCGGCTAGCTCTCTTCGCTTGTTGTTATTGCAGGAAGCACATGGTGGTGGTTTGATGGGTCATTTTGGATCAAAGAAAACCGAAGATGTGCTGTCCACACACTTCTATTGGCCTAGGATGAGACGCGATGTTGAGCGCTATGTGGCACGATGCACTACTTGCAATAAAGCTAAGTCCCGTCTAAACCCACATGGTCTTTATATGCCTCTGCCCGTTCCTAGTGTACCTTGGGAGGATATTTCTATGGATTTTGTGTTAGGATTACCTAGAACTAGGAGGGGGAGAGATAGTATTTTTGTGGTGGTAGATCGTTTCTCTAAAATGGCGCATTTTATACCTTGTCACAAGAGCGACGACGCTACAAATGTTGCTGATTTGTTTTTCAGAGAGGTCGTACGCCTGCATGGAGTTCCCAATACCATCGTTTCAGATCGTGATGCTAAATTTTTAAGTCATTTTTGGAGGACGCTGTGGCATAAGTTGGGGACGAAGTTGCTGTTTTCTACTACTTGTCACCCCCAAACGGATGGACAAACGGAGGTCGTCAACCGTACATTGTCCACCATGTTGAGGGTTGTTTTGAAGACCAACTTGAAGCTTTGGGAAGAGTGTCTACCTCATATTGAGTTTGCATATAATAGGTCCGTACACTCCACTACTAAGGTAAGTCCATTTCAAGTGGTCTATGGCTTTAATCCGCGTGCTCCTATTGATTTGCTACCATTACCACCATCTGAAAACTTGAATTTTGATGCTGCTACACGTGCTGAATTATTGCTTAAGATGCATGAAACTACTAAAGCAAACATAGAGAAAATGAATGAGAAATATCGTGCTTATGGTAGTAAGGGTAGAAAAGAGATAACATTTGAACCGGGTGATCTTGTTTGGTTGCACTTGCGCAAGGATCGTTTTCCTGAATTACGAAAGTCTAAATTGATGCCCCGTGCTGATGGTCCTTTCCGTGTGCTTGAGAAGATAAATGACAATGCATATAAGCTTGAGTTGCCTGCAGCTTTTGGGGTTAGTCCCACATTTAACATTTCAGATTTAAAGCCCTATTTGGGAGATGATGATGAGCTTGAGTCGAGGACGACTCCAATTCAAGAGGGGGAGGATGATGAGGACATCACTACACATGATACACACATGGAGCCTCCACCTACAATTCAACTACAATGACCAATCACACGCGCCCGTGCCCGTCGCTCGAACCATGAGGTTAATTCTTTCCTTAGCAACTATGTTAATATTTGTTTGGACGGGATGCTACTGAATTCTAGTGATATTTTGTTGCTTAGGAACATGGGAGATGGAATAGAAGAGTTGGAGTTGAAGACGGAGCCGCACGGATGATTTGAAGTCAAGAATTCGCTGGTTCGGACTACATCGACCACCATTCACCAAAATGGTCATAACTTCCTCATACGAAGTCCGATTGGCGCGTTCTTGGACTTTTTGGAAAGCTAAGGAGAAGACGGATCGTTTGCCGTTGGTTTCACCTCATTTGGAGTCTCGAGTCGTCCTGTGTATTTAAAACAGTACTGCGTGACAGAACTGGGCCATGTTGGCTCATAATCTGAGTCTGTACATCTTCTAGCCCACAGCCCATGTCTGTTTGCCTTCCACAGGCCGCCGCCCTATATATTCTCACGCCAGCCACTTCTAGGGTTAGGTTTTGCTTTGTTGCATCTACACTGTTGTGTTTAGATCCCGCCTCTTGCACCGGACCGATTGGCTGCTGCATTGGCGTTTGTGAAACCTCACCTTATCTTCGTTTGTCTGTGTTTTGGCATTCGATTTGTATCCTTCCTGTTCTTGCTTGTGTTCTTGGGTTCGCTTGCAGGAATTAGCCTTCGTGGCGAGGTCAATCGCATTCTGCGTGGTTGATAACCAACGGAGACAGTGGTGTAACGATTGCAAGGTTTTGATCCGCCGGACCGGAGCCTTGGATCGCCAACGTCGAGATTCTCCACCAATCCAAGTTTATCCCTTACCTAGCGGAAGATCGGGACCACTCCCCCATCACTATGGTATGCAGTCCAGAACAATGCAATGCGACAAAGCAAACCCACCTGGTTCTTTGCAAGTAACGCATAAAGAGGCATGGAATTTCCATTTTTCTTGATTTTTCATCATTTTTATGGCATATTTCCATGTTTTAGAGCAGAAAGATGTCCAAGTTGCATGTTTGCATCTAAGTCAGGAACTAGCTACAAGGCATGTAACAGATAGCAAAAACATTCAGCCTACACATGCTAGTTACCAGAAGCAATGGTGATCATTTTTCAAGTTTTAAATCATAAAAGCCATGCACATGACAGATATCAGACATATCAAGTGAACTGAACTAAAGCATGATCATTGACAAGTATTCAAAAGCATGTACCGGCTAGAGTAAGTAAAGCAGTTCAATCATATAACAGAAGCAGCTCTAAAGTGTGATATGTGAATATGCAAGATATGAACTCACACAAAAAGGACTCAAGAAAAGAGTAAAGAAGAAAGAAAACTGACGCAAAATATCCTAGAAAGGATACACAACACCCAAATCCCCTCGTAAACGCTCAAATGTAGACTGATCTAGGGGTTTGGTGAAAATATCAGCCAACTGATGATGGGTATCAACATGAACAAGGTCAATGACACCTTTCTCATATTGATCCCGCATAAAGTGAAAGCGCACATCAATGTGTTTGGTTTTTGAATGGAGACATGGGTTTTTCCCTACACTAATTGCACTGGTGCTGTCGCAAAACAAGGGAACTCTAGTAGGAAAGAACAACCCAAAATCTCGCAGAGTGGAAATCATCCAAACCAACTGTGAGCAGCAGCTAGCAGCAGCTACGTACTCAACATCTGTGGTCGAAAGAGCAACTCCAGATTGCTTTCGAGAAGACCAAGAGACAAGAGAAGAACCAAGAAATTGGCAAGTACCGGAAGTCGACTTGCGATCCAACCGGCACCCACCAAAATCGGCATCTGAAAAGCCAGATAAATCGAGAGATGATGAAGCTGAATAGAAAAGACCAAGATCGGGCGCATAAGTGAGATACCTGAAGATGCACTTGACAGCCTGCCGGTGAGACGCACGTGGTGAAGACTGAAAACGCGCGCAAAGTCCCACGGCGAACTGAATGTCTGGTCTGGTCGCTGTCAAGTACAACAGCGAACCGATCATCCCTCGAAACTCTCTCTCATTGACCTTGACGCTGCTCTCGTCCTTGTCTAGACCCCCAGATGTGTCCATCGGGGTCATCTGCGGCTTCAGCTCACCACCAAAGTCAAATTTTTTCAACATGTCACGAGTGTACTTACCTTGGTGGATGAAGGTGCCGTCCTTGGTCTGCTTGATCTGGAGCCCTAAGAAATACTTGAGCTCACCCATGAGGCTCATCTTAAACTCGCTGTGCATCTGCTCAGAAAACTTGGACACAAGATCATTAGTAGTACCGCCAAAAATAATATCGTCCACGTAAATCTGAGCGACTAAAAAATCTGAATCAACTCTGAGCAAGAAGAGAGTTTTATCCACTGAACCCATCACAAAGCCCTTCCCCAACAAAAACTGCTTCAACCAGTCATACCAAGCCCTGGGGGCTTGCTTCAACCCGTATAAAGCCTTTTGTAGCTTAAAAACATGTCGAGGAAACTTAGGGTTCTCAAAGCCGGGGGGCTGCCTAACATAAACTTCCTCCTCTATGAACCCGTTCAGAAAAGCACTCTTAATGTCCATTTGAAAAAGCTTAAAACCCTTTGAAGCGTCAAAAGCTTAGAGAAAGCGAATGGACTCAAGACGGGCTACAGGGGCGAAAGTTTCTTCAAAATCAATACCCTCTTTTTGGCAAAAACCCTGGGCAACTAGTCGAGCTTTGTTGCGCACCACAACCTCATCTTCACCTTGTTTGTTCTTAAATACCCACTTGGTGCCTATGGGGTTGCATCCTGGTGGCGGCTCAACTAATGTCCAAACCCGATTGCGGACAAAATTCTCAAGCTCTTCTTGCATAGCATTAATCCAATTTGAATCGGAAAGAGCATGAGAAACATCTTTGGGCTCAAAAGATGCAACAAAAGCAGATTCAGCAAACACAGCAAGAGAGGCATTAGATGAACGCAAAGTTCTCTCTGTCAAATCACCTATGATGAGCTCTGAGGGATGGTCACGCTGAACTGCTCAGGTTCCCTGGTGATCTGAAGTCACCTCACCGGAGTCAGCAGCTGGCACCTCTGGACTCGACTGAGGGGGCTTGATCATAGTGGAAGAAGTGATCAGAGGTCCACCCTCATCCTTAGTCGAAGTCTCAGAAGGTATGGGCTCTACAGGGGGTGCAGAAGGCCCACCCTCATCAGCAGCTGGAGTATCCTCATCTTCCTCGAAGATGGACTCTCCGAGCTCATCATCACCAGAAATCTCAAAAGAAGGAGTTAAAGAAGGCAAGGACTCATAAAATGAAACTTCGCAAGTCTCGACAAGCTGCTGGGTTTCGAGTTTCCAAACACGGAAACCTCGAGAATGCAATGCATAACCAAGAAAAACACCATCCCAGCAACGAGACTCAAACTTGTCCAAATGCCCTCCCTTCTTGAGCACAAAGCACTTGCAGCCAAACGCTCGCAAGTGACTCACCTTGGACTGTCTGCCAAACCGCAACTCATACGAAGTCTTACCTAAGTAAGCTCGACGAAAAATGCGGTTGGCCAGATAGCAAGTCGTGTTCATGGCTTCAGCCCAAAACCGCTTAGGAGTCCTGTGCTCATCGAGCATCATCCTGGCCATCTCGTCTAGCGTGCGGTTCTTTCGTTCCACAACGCCGTTCTGTGGGGGAGTATAAGGAGAAGAAAACTGATGGTCCAGACCCTGATCACTACAGAAGCTGACGAACTGAGAGTTCTTGAACTCAGAGCCGTTGTCGGAGCGAATTGCTCGCATTCGACCATTGTTCTCATTCTTCAGCTTCAAAATCAGGTCATGAACAAATTGAAAAGTTTCATCCTTAGACTCCAAAAAGAAAACCCACGAGAATCGAGAGAAGTCGTCAACAATCAAAAGTGCGTACCACTTCCCACCGACTGAACGTACCCGAGCTGGACCAATAGTGTCCAAGTGTAAAAGCTCGCCCAGATACGAAGTCATCACCTGAGTCACAAGTGAGTGAGAAGCGTCAACCATTTTCCCATGACGATAGGGATGACAAACTAGATCCTTCTCCATCTTAAGCTTGGGAAATCCTCGGATGAGGTCCATAGAGCTTAACCTGACTAGCAGATCAAAACTCATATGACCTAACCTCCTATGCCACTTCCAGAGCTCAGAAGAAGATCCAGCAATCAAACAGCGAGAAGGGCCAAAAGAACTAGAGAAGTCAATTCGAAAAACTTTACCAAATGGTAAAATCTGGCAAATCAAAGATCCTCTAGAATCAAACACAGAAGAATTGCCCTTCTTAAAACGCACTTCCAACCCATCCTCAAGAAGTTGCGAAACAGAAATCAAATTGAAGTTCAAATTTTTAACCAAAGCAATGTTCTTTAAAGAAAAATGGTCTAAAATGCGAATTGAGCCAATGCCACTTACTTTCCCTTGACCACTGTTCCCAAATGTGATGTACTCTTTGGAGCTCGGGGGAGTGAGACTGGAGAACCATCTGCGATGTCCCGTCATGTGGCGAGAGCATCCTGAGTCCATAATCCAAACGTCCTCCAGTCCCCGATCCTTCACAATCAGTGGCTGTAAGTGGGAGCAAATGGTCTGGCACCAGGTTTAGCAAAAGAGCTAAACCAGTGTCGAGCCATCTGCTCAAAAGATGGAAAGTGAAAAGCATCAAAAGAGTTTGGACCAAAACGCGGCTCAAAGCGCGGTCCACGGTTCTCCCTAGAACCTCGGCCATGAGGTCCAGGACCATAGCCAAAATGGCCTGGAGCTCTACCGGAATGATCACCACCAACTGGAGCACGGGCACCAAAGCCGTCTCCTCTACCACCACCTACACGACGCGGCTTGGCCTCCAGCCTCTCCCCGCGTCGAGGAACACACAGTCTACCACCCTGCTGGTAGAACTGCTCTTGACCACCACGAGCCCTCTCTGCTCTCTCAACCCACTTCCTCCTGAAGCAAAACTCCGCAAGATGCCCATCTCTCTGACAATACTCACAATGATAGGTGGGCTTCTTGGGGTGTGGTTGAGGCTTGGGATTCTTGGTCTTAGTGGTGTTCGGTGTAATCTTTTTGGGTTGAGACGGTCTAGGAAGAGAGTCAAGAGAAGTGTGGAGGTGTTTGGGCTTTGGGACCCAGATAGGTTTCTTGGGTGGAGCTTTAGGTGGTTCATGGATCACTCCATCCTTGGGCTGACAAGCCTGGGAAGACTCAGTGGAGTGAGTCTTGGGATACCTCTGCTCTGGAGTCATTTTACTCCACTCCACTGCCCGGCTAATGGCACTCTCAAAGTCAGCCTTGGTGTAGGTATAACCTACTCGAAACCCATCCTGCCTCTTGAACTGTTGGATCATCATGCCGAGCTGTGGCTCTCTGGCACTGATCCAACTCAGGATAGAGCGGAGGTAAAAGTTCTCATTCTGAGAATCAGCTAGCTCCTCTCTCAAGGAAGCTAGAACCTCCACTTGAGACAAGCAGGTCTCACACTCACTCTCTACTTGGACAGACTTTTCGGCTTTCAGCTTGATCAACTCCATTCTAAGAGACGGACAGTTCTCACGGACAGTGGGTGGAACTGACAGTGTCTCAAGCTCTAGCCTAGTCTGTGCAAGCTCAGCTCTCACTCTCTCCAAATCCCCTAAATGCTCATCGCCCTTGGCTTTCAGCTCAGCTAGGATAGCTAGATGAGATGGGCAATCAGCACAGGGTGCGACGACAGTGGCTTGAGCATCTTTCAGCTCCAGCTGAGCGCTTTCAAGCTTAGTGGCCAAAGCGTCCCTCTCATCAACCCTTTCTGTGTACCTGGACTTCAGAGTCGACAGGTCACACAGAAGCACCTCACACTTCGGGCACTCACTGCTATCACCCAAGCAAGGGGAAGAAGATAGACTCTCAATTCTGCCGTTGGCCACGGCAAGCTCACTCTCTAACTCATCTATCCTCTTCTTAGCCCCCCTAAGCAGTTTTTCCCGATATTTCAACTCCTGACGATTGTTCCCAAGTAAATCAACGATTTCGCGCTCATAGGATGATACCTTTTCATTGTTGTCGTCGTCGGAGTCGTCGAAGGAGCTCTTTTCTTCCTTATCCCCAAGAGCCATTGAACAGAAGCTCTTGCGGGATCTTCGGCGCTGGTGTGAGCGGCTCTTCGGCTTGTCTCCGAAGGCCATGAAGCAGAGGCCCGCCGGATCGTCCTTGTCCTTCCCCTTCCTGATGGCGATCTCCTCATCGCTTGAGCTCGATGAAGAGGAAGAAGACATGGACCGCTTGGAGTAGTTCTTCTCCATTTCGGCGAAGAAGGCCTTGTCATGCTTCTTGTTCTCTCGCCGGTAGTCCTTCAGGGCCTTCTTGAAGAATCTGGTCTTCGGCTTGCCCTTGTTGAAGGAAGAGTTGTCGTGCTTGCCGGAGTCATGGAAGCTGCCACCGGTGCCCTTCTTGTGTCCATTGCGCTTGGGGCAGTCGGCGATGAAGTGTCCTGGATCACCACACTCAAAGCATCCAGATTTTGTGTCGTGTCTTTTGAACATTCTCTTGTCATAGACACGACGCACCCGGTTGTTAAAAAGACACAAATCATCATCACCCAACAACTCTAGCTGGTCCTCAGTGATAGACATCAAAGAGAACCCAGCACAACTCACAGAAGATGGATCAACAAAAGGTGTAGCAAGGGCCAGAGATTTTGATCCAGAACCAGTGAGATTTGATCTCAGCTGGAGATCAACCTCAGTAGCCTTCAGCTTGCTAAACAACTCAGAAATGGTCAAGGTATCATAAGAAGTACTCTCAATGATAGAAGATACCTTGATCTCCCAGATCTTTGGGTCCAAGGTATGGAGAACCTTGAGCGCCTGCTCATGATCTGAGACTAACTGAGCACCCTCAACCTTGTTGTCCCGAAGCTTGTTTATGATCGACTAAAAACGACCAAACAAAGCCTCAACAGATTCACCCGGCTTTTGTGTGAAATTCTCATATTCACGCCGGTAGGTCTAATAGAGCCGAGCCTTGACCTGTGTTGTTCCCTCATGGTGTGCCTTGAGGGTAGCCCAGATCTCTCTCGCAGTGGAGAGATGGCTCACACGCTCAAACTCAGTGGGACCTAAACCAGAGAAAAGAATGTTCACAGCCTTACTGTTGCTCAGATGCTGAGCAATGATACCAGCAGTACCATGCTCAGCGACTGGCAATATGACAAACGTGGTGTGAACGCAAATGTCCCAAATGTCCGAACCCTGGCTCATGAGATAGGCTCGCATGCGAGTCTTCCAATAGTTATAGCCATAGGCTTCCAAGGACGGGACCGTGCCAGGAGACGTCATGGTCACTACTGGGGTTTAGAACCGGTTAATGTATGGAAAAACCCTAACCTCGCTCTGATACCACTTGTAGGACCGAAAGTAGCGACCAGAGGGGGGGTGAATGGGCGCCTAAAAAATTATTTCGAATCAATGGCCTGCTCCCAATACCCAACGCACCTCAAAAGATTGAGCAGCAAAGTATGAACAGATTGCCTAAGTCTAAATATATCTAGCCTAGAAGCAACAGATGACAAACACAGAGAAACACCAAAGCAGTGCTGCTAGGAAGATAAACAAGGATATTCAAGACAAGGCAGGTTAAACTTCTCAATGGATGAATAAAGTGAGATGAGAAGTTACTGTTCAGATTTGTCTCCTGTTTGGAACTCGGCGAAGCCTGCTCCACTGTGTTGAAGCCTGCTTTGGAGGTCAGTGATGAAGCCTGCTTCGGAGGTCAGTGTCGAAGTCTGTCGTGAAAATGCCGAAGGTGTGTTTGGTCTATCCTAGTTGGAGGTGGCAGGGAGCAAAGTATGCTTCGAAGCGAAGTATGAGAGTATCGAAGCTTGCTTCGAACAAAGTACTTCGAAGCACAACCTTCGAACAGAGCTTCGAACACGACGCACAGAAAGACAACCTTCGAAAGCTAGACGAAGGCCGACACACGGTAGAAAGACCAAAACGAAGCCTACACTCTACCTTCGAAAAGACTAACTTCGAACGAACACATTTAGACCTTCGGAACAGACAGCTGCAAACTCTGAGCGAAGTCTATCAAAGAGACTAGCTTCGGAGCTAACTTCGAAGCCTGTTGAAGTATTAACTTCGATCAGCTCAAGACAGAATGCCTTCACAAAGGTTGTCGAAGTGTGTTAAGCCAACAGACAGCACAAAACCATACTTCGAAGTTAACAGCACAGAGTGAAATTGAAAAACGAACCCCTCGAAAATGTTAGATCGAAGCCTGCCTCACGGAGCTGAGGGACTTCGAACATAGAGAAGGGGCTTCGCTAGTAACAGCCAGAAAAGTGACTCAACCCAGTTTACTTCGAACAAAAAGGCTACGTAGAAAAAGCAAAGCCATAGTACTAGTGTACTGTTCTTACAGTGTTGTAGTACTACTTGCAACCAGTATGAACTAGTACTTCTCACGTGAAGAACTGAAGCATTCAGAGAAGAACATTCGTTCAGGAATAAAATAGCAGCACACAAAACAAAACTACAGAGATGTAGATTAAATGCTGCACATCAAACCAGCAGGAACAAACATTCTTCCAGAGCAGTGAGGAATCAAAATAAACTCACAAGAACAGGAACAAAGTTCCTGGCGGCGCATGCAGGAGAGAGAAAACAACACGCAGGAACAAAATGACCCAAGAAATGATTGAAAAGTGATTTCTAGAAGGGTAGTCCAACCCTAGGGATTGGGGCCCTATTTATAGGCTGCCCAATGACCTAGAATATTCCACCAGCCCCTTAGGGTTTTTATAGACGCTAAAATAAAGAAAATGACTCTACTGCCCTTAGGAATTTTTACAGACTCAACTGACTGACTGTGGGGCTAGAGATACAGATGACTTATCCGGAAGCTAAGCTTTCGTAGCGACTACGGCTTCTCTTCTGGACAGTCCGATACATAATCAACGGTTGTCAGTTTTGCGCCGAAACTGACAAAGCCTCCACCTACTTTGCACCAGGTACCCGGATTGGGCCGGCCCGATTCCGCAGCTCTCTCAGCCCGGCAATCACTCACCGCCCGTGTACCTGAGTCAATCCTGGTCAACAGCCCAGAGGGTCTTCTGCTGCTCCTGGCCCATGTACCCGGATTGGGCCAACCCGACTTCGCAGCCTCCTCTGCCCGACAGTCGCTTGCTGCCCGTGTACCTGAGTCACACGCGGCCCATGAAACAGCAGATCTTCATTCTTCTCAGTCCTCTTTGACTATCGTTGACAATGACTCATCACTTCTGGAGCCATGAGGCCCACGCTATTCAGCATGGCTCCTCAGATAGTGAGAGGGAAAACATCCTAAGTTTTAAAGCATCCGACCCATTAGCTTCTCCACACCATGCTAAAAACTGACGGACATTCTCTAGTGTGGTTTTTTTACCCTCACCGTCGAACTTGGTGAATTCAGGGACTCTATATCTACGAGGGTAAGGTATCGTGTCAAAGTGGTTAGGGCACAACTTCCGGTAAACCCTATCTCGACTCCTAGGCACGAAGCTGATGCACTCCCTAAATAGTGTGTGGATCTGCTCCTCTATGTTGTCTTGGCCTACTGCCTGCGCACATCTCTCATGCGAGGCACGACACGTGGTGGTATGTCGGCGTGTCAGCCACGGGGCTCCTCCTCATGTGCTAGCTTAGGATGTATGACGTGTTCGGGCCTATGTGCTTGTGCATGTGGCACGGGCAATGCGGCAAAAACCGGTGCGTGCGTAGGTGGAGGTGGCGCATAGCAGGTAGTGTTAGTTTGGTGATGGCTTGCCTCGGCCGTATATGCTGAGGTCGAAGACATGATGGTCTTGCTAGTACTACCGTCAATTCTGTTGTAGATATGATTCACCGGGGGTGCACTAGCGATTGGAGTTGGAGGCACGACCTCAGTAAAGATGAACCTTCTAAGTGTTGCCTCTACCTGAGAGCTGATTGCCGAATCTAAATGGTTGGCTACCGAAGCGCTAACAGCTTGATCTACTGATGCAGCTATTTTTTGCTCGAATTCTAAAGAGGACAAAGGAAGCGATACTGGCGTTACCTGGGTCTGAACGAGGTCAGGGACGTTGATGTTGCTCTTGATGAAGCCCACGCATGTCTTGACGTAGCTTCCAAGCATGAGGTCTTGTAGTGCCCTCATCTTTGCCTCGATCTCTGCTCAGTCTTATTTGGGGATATCTTCAAGGGTAGGCATCATGATGTTGTAGTTGTCGATATCTACGCCTCCCATGGGATCCATCGGCGGTGTAGACGTATTAGTCATTGTAGACGTGCCTGCGGCCGATGTAAATGTACTCATCGTGTTGCGTAGTCATCCCTAGCGGAGTCGCCAAAAAGTGTGTTGACACGGAAACGTGCCCCGCACTTGGGTCAGTTCGACGATCCAAAAGTGTGCGGATAATTAGGGACAAGCCTAACCGTAACATAATACTGACGTCGTGTCCAGCGAGCCTTAATAGTGGTAAGGGGTTGGAGTCGCCAGGAAATCAGATCACACATAAATAATCCAATTAGTCGAAAAGAAATATATTAGATAAATAAACCAGCAAGCTGATCGGAGCCTAACTGATTTGAAGTATACTGTGTGAAGGGTTTCACCAAAGGGTACCTTCGGTGTTCGGACTGATCTGGCCGAACACAGGCTCCGAACGGATCTTGACACGAAATCTCCTCCGAACAGCGGGGTTCGGCGCGAAGTCTCTGATACGGAAAAATATCCCAAACGCAACGTAGTGATGTGACTTCGTCCAGAGTGAAGTGTAGGTGTGGCAAAGCCTGTCGTGATGAAGCCTGATGCGGAGCGCTCTGGTGTGCGGGACTTGATCGAACCGACAACATCGTGACGGGTCCGACACGGGTAATCGAAGCAGGGTTCCACCGAAGGGTGTTCTAGCAGCCTCCAAAACTAGCTTCCTAGCTTCGGACACCTCCGGCAAAGGGGCTTCGAACATGGAAACCTGCAACAGAACAGAAATCAAGTGCCAATTCTACATGGAGAACGAATTTGCTAAGTGTTGCAGTAGGGAAACAAAGATAGCAATCTGTTACGTAGATTAACGGATACTTCACAGGCGAAGTAACAAGATGATAGCAATCTTTTATGTAGATTAACGGATACTTCATGAGCGAAGTAGCAAGGCTTACCACGATTTCAGCATGGCTACGGTTCAAAGCTAGGGCTTTGTGATTGATTTATGTTGGGGGGTTTAATGAACCAGCCTCACCCCTATATTTATATGTGCTAGTCTTCTTATCTCTAAGATTTTAATCTGGTAGGATTCAGCCTAATCAAACTCAGGGATAAAATTAGTCAGAATCAGACTCAAACTCTATCTCTGAAAATCAGCCTGAAGTGGGCCTTCGGCAAGGCCTGTCGAAGCCTGCTGCTTGGGCCGAAGCTTCGGCGAGGTAGGCCTCCGAAGGCCTTCGGGATGAAGGTAGCAGCCGCTAGAAGGCCTCCAAAGCCCGAGGCTTAATGGGCCTTCATCCCTGTAGGGCTTTGGCCTGATCCAGGACATGTGTATTTTCGGCCCAAATTACAAAAATTGATATTTTGACAATCTTGACCATAAATGCCATTTTTTGCAATCAACAACTTCCTATCAGAACTTCCGATCTATGAAATTTTCTTAGGCATAACCTACAATCTCCCACTTGCACAAGAATCAATTCTTTGCATATTTTAATCCATCCCCTTAAGTGTGTGACCCGATAGGTTCATACACTAATGATTGTTTACCGGAAACCATTTCTGACTCACTAATCTATAGCGGTTCCTAGCAGCACATATTGATCCCCGAAAGCGTATAAAATCAAATTTTCATGAACCTTGATATACACAAACACTAGTCCCTTTACCACTTGCCGTCAGTCAATCTCAAGGCGAGATACATGCCACCCTTGTTGGTTAGCTCGACATTTCACTCGATCAAGTATCGATTCAAATCATGACTAACTCTTTAGTCATATTGGCATGGCCATGCACTTTTCCAATCCAATACCTCGAGGGGCCCAGAGATGACTCTCCCGTTATTAGGAGGGGTAAATTGCATCTTGACCGCTCATATCCCAAGACATGTTTCACAACACACCTGAAAACAACCCTTATTACTACCTTGTTACGGAAGAGCGTTAGGAAGCATCTAAGTGTGACACTAAGTATTCTAGAATCAAATGACGATCTCAGGTCTAAGGACTCTATAGGTACACCAATTGAGATGACAACTGTTGGTACATTAGAATAACGATCCCAACAATATCTCAAGTGGGTCTATCCAACACCATGTTCACCAACATGTGTCCACATCATTGATTTGACATCTCTATGTCTATAATCTGTGAAACACAATTATCAATCAATCAGATGTACTAATCTATGTATCATCAATGTCCCACATGATGACAATATTAGGGACCCTTTTGAACAGCAAATAGTTTCACATAATAAGTCATACTCATTAATTAAACAGTACGAATGTTAAGCTCAAACAGAGTCAAAAACTCAAAAACAGCTTTGTTTCAAGCTCCAAGACAAAACCTATCAGAAATACTCACTCTACAGAACAATTTCAAGTGAAGACAGTCAATCCGAAAGTTTTAACTCAATCACAAATGTGATTCACTCATTTCTGAATTTTTTCAGACGGTGAATAGTAAAGGTCATTTCAGCACGGCGCAATTGATAAACTTTGATGCACTTTACAAGTTCCAAATTCAGATTATCTTCAAATCAGCACGAAACAAATCAGAACATGAGTTACATTAAGACTCATGAAACATCAAAACTCTGATCAAACAAATTCAGAGTACTTTGCAGAAACTACTAAACCAGCACTATTCCTTATCCGACAATAGCAAAATTGCATATATCAAATTAAGGTTCAGTTTGTAATTGTTAACATCAATCAACTTTCTGAACAGCAAGATATATATTAAAACTTGTCAACACAGCAAAGATTTGGACGAACGCTGAAACTTTCCAGCATCAAGAAAAAGAACAAAGATCTTGGAGTTCCTGTAGCAAATCCTACAATGAAGCTCTAGCGCAGCGCATGGACATGTCGTTTCTGTAGCAAAACTTTTGTCGACATTGCTGTAGATGAATCAGCAAGGCGCTAGGATCGGTTCATCTTCAAGCGTCAACACAGGAAAAATTCTGGTGAATCAAAACGCCATAGCAAAAGCAAAATTCAAATTGGTTTCTCTTGAATTGAAAGTTCTGGACACAAAACTGCTGGAGAACAAACGGATGAACAAGCTTTTTCTTTCCCTAGCTTCTGGAAGAAATAACCAGCCAGTGAACAAATTTTTCGGCAAACTCAGCTGGAACTATTCACGGTAATATGTTTTCAGATTTGAACAAAGATCCAGAAAACACAGTTTGAAGAACAACTCAATTTGATAAAACCCAATCAGCAGCTAAACTGAACACAAATTAGACAATATACTTGAACTACCTTTGATTCAAACTGGATCATCAACTTCACTTTCAGATACAAAGTACGAACATCTTCAGACTTGTTATGCATGAAGAATTCTGAACAAATAGTTGATGACTTGAGGCTCCAAATTGAAAACAGGGTTAATGGCACACAACACAGGCACTATTCATCGTCAAGGAATCAAGGCATGAGCTACTGGATGAACTAGTTTTGCAAAACAATCATTGAATGAGAGTACTGTTGAATGTATAGTTCTGGAAGTAATATATTCAGAGTATAAAAACCAATCTGAGAACTAAGCTAGAGCAATTCAGAACATACTCATTCATAAGAACATAAAATTGAACAGCTATAGCAAAACTTACATCCTGAGGTTCATATTTTCAGATCACACACAATGATCACATATTGTATTTAAACGCAGAACTACTGACAAAAACTGAATACAGCAACTTCAAGCTAGCACAGCAGCAAACCAGGTGATGAATTCAGTAATCGGACAATGAACAGTACATTGTTACAGCAAGACTGTAGGAGGATTGACAAATGAAACAGCAATGCTTGTAGAGCAGATTTGAAAGAACAGCTATAAAATTCTCAGCCATACACAGGACATCTCGATTGCTAGATAGAATCATTTGCTTCAGCCAAATTTTGAAACACAAATCACTACAAGACTGAATCCTCCAATAAAATCAGAATAGATGCAAAACCAAAAGGTTTACTAATGAACCAACATGATAAGCTCAGATTCTAACTAAACCATTTACTCTTCTAATCACAAATTCTCAGCAGTACAGCAAACTTGATACTTAAGGATCAGATTACACAAGGGACTAGAGACTAAAACATCAACCAGTAAAATTAAAACAGGTTTGAACACCAAGATGATTCTGTAGATGAATCAATCACAGCTAGAAAAGACCCACCACAAATTGCTCAGATCATCCACACAATTTACAGAACAAAATCTATGCGAAACTGGATGAGAAACTCACCAAAAATTCGGCACAACTGAATTGGTGATCTAGCGCTTCCTGTAGCCGATCAGGTTGTCGGCAATGCTGTATGGATTACGGCAAAAGCACTGCGATGCACTGTAGAGAATCAAGCGCTAGAAATTTTCCTTCGGATGAACAGCCAAAAGCCAAATTGGATTTGAATTGCAATTACGTGGAGAAAGTTCTGGATAAAAGCTGTAATCAGCCGGCCATGGAGGGGATATTTATATCCACCAACTCCAAATGTTCTAGAAGGTAAATTTACAATCAGCCCCCTAGACTAAACCTTATTACAAATCTGAAAATTGAAAATTGAATAAACCCTATTACTAAAAAAGAAAATTACATTTGATTCCTTTTTAATATATTTTCAGAATATACTTTCCAAAAATACACTAAAAATACACACTATGACACTAAAAATTTAAACTAACATTTCGACACTATTTTATTGAAATAGTAAAAACGGAAAATGTTTCGACGGTTTTCAGCAAAAACCGACAAAACCTTTTCAGCTCCTCGACTCATGACACCGCTCCGCGACTCCGAGCGCTAGCAAGCCACTTCCGCTCTCGATCCCCTCGAGTCGCGCGAATGCTTGTCCTGGCCTCCCTCTCGCGAACACGGTCGACACGCCTTCGCAGGCAGCCGTCCGTTCGTCAGCAGTCCGTCCGAGTCTCGCTCCGTCTCTTCGTGCACTCTTGAGATCTACCCAAACTACACCCGGCCTCCTTGATCCTCGGCATCAAGCTCCCCGCTCGACCCTCGATCACCCACCGTCGACAGTCTGTTAGCATCTCCACCCTGCACAAACAAGACAAGCCAAAACAAGAATGTGATGCCCTACCGAAACCATCGGTAGTCACACCTTTACTCCACATCGATACCCTCGATGCACTCCACAACCTCGCGACCATTCTCTCTCATTCGCTCATCATTGTCAATCACTCATCATTAAGACCGAAACCACCCTTGGTTTCTCAATCTCCCCCTTGATGAGTGCATTGACAACCCCAAAGCAAAGACATGATGAGATAGCAAGTTACACACACTAGTGACCATAAAAACTCACAAAGGAGCAAAGCATGTCACTTGGTAAAAGATCTCGCTTGGGCAAAAACCTTATGCAAGGCAAAGCACAAAAGCATCCAAAACGCATCACATCAAGCATCAAAAGCGCATCGCAAAATATCAAAAGCACAAGCATCAAAAGCACATCGCAATCGCAAAGCGCAAGCATCAAAAGCACATCGCAATCTGAGAAACCAAGGGCTGGTTTCGGACTCTGTGATGAGTGATTGACAGATTTTATCCTCTGATTCGAAGGGGTCCCTCCGAAGAGGTTCGGAGGTTGGTTCTCCGAAGGTGTTCGGAGGTTGCCTTACCAAAGGGTTCGGTGGGTCTAGTTGCTGCAGCTATTGCAGCGGAGTGTGCCTGTCGGAGGGGTCCGACAGTACACAATGACTGGGTTGTACCGAAGGTCTCGGTACTTTGGACGGTACACCAGAGTGTGTGCCGAATGTTGTTTACCCGGAGAGGTCTCCGAGGTACTGGATACACTTGTCTGTTTGTCTGTGGTGCGCAGGGGACTTCGGAGGCGACGGACAGTTCGTAGCAGGTTGTAGCGCCCCGATTTAACAAATCGAGACATTATTGAATTTCATAAGAAAAACAATAATACAAGAGGTTCATCATGCGACAACGTACATACGGCAATATTCATGGTACGCAGACCATATTTATTACATCAAAGTTTTGGTAAAAACAGTAATAAAGATAATTAAAATTCTGCATGACGAACATCTTCTTCAGGATCTTTCTTCTCGACTGGGTCTCTACTCCAGACCGTCTTCAAAGTAAGCATCCTCTGTGGGGTCCAACGGGTATGAGTACAAAAAGTACTCAACAAGCCACCGCAAATGCAAGTAATAATGCAGGATAATAAACAAAGAAGGGTAATGGCTAACATTGCGGAAAAGTACAGTTTCAGCTATTGCATTTAGTGTAGTCACATTTTAATCATTCGGAAAAGTAAACATGAGCATCATCAACATCATCTAACTCGAGGAGTACGTTTTACCTCCTCGCACAACAGTCCTTACATGTCAATCCATCATGCACATACATATTCAAAGTAATCTAACTGGGGAATGTCACGCAACCCGCCCTTGACCGTGGGCTCAGCTTTTCGAAAAGATTTAAGACTCTGATCAGAGATGTACTACTGTACCCACAAGGCACGCACTCATCCCAAACGAGATGACCCATACCACGGGAACTCGTGCCAAAACCTCGGCATGAAATATTCTAAGCGATAACCACCCGCTCTAGGTTTCGCCGGCGCGCCGGGCCGCATCCCGGCTAACGTCGCACCCCCTTTTGCGCCACATTGGTACAAGTCACCCGCAGGTGCTACTTGACCCATCTCTAAATGGTGGCCTTGGTTTGGAACAATCCATACCTTAGTTAGGACTTACCCACTAGACTTGTGGTTAGTACGGAAGTGTATTGCAACGGATCCCTCAGACCGGTCCTTATAGTGCCCCGGGTGCTACCGACCAATGCCCTAGCTTGCACCCGGAACCCACCATGCATACACTCACAACCATAACTCATCACCAACAGAAATCCAAGGATAAGAAGTAACGGGGATCATATAATAGAACCATTTTGCTACGACTCATTTTTATCCTATAGCGATCGTGTCAATACATTGGACACTAGCTAATATCATTGATCATATGGTGACAAGGAGGTTAGGCGAGATAGCATGGCTTGGGTTGCACATCAAGGTCGGGGGATCCTAAATAAATATATTGTAAGGGTTTCATTTGACTAATGCAAGTATAACCTATGTGTTTTAGCGATAGTTTAACAAAACATGGGTTCAATATGCTCAAAAGATTTGTTTGGTGACTTGCCTTGTTCAGCGAAAGGCGAGGGAGGGACTTCCGGGAAGTATTCCGGCTCCTCGGTGATGTCGTAGTCTTTTCAATATAATAAAGTAAAATAAAAAGGACACAACATTCAATCAAACAATATAACATTACATGATAAGCACATAAGTTAAAGTTGGTTTGATTAAGAATAAGATAACTTCAATTGTTAAGATTCTGAGATTTATTTCATAATAAATTTTCAAGGAATTAAAATGAAAAGTTGACCTTTTTAGAAAGGGTGTTTAAATGTGATTATTGTCATATTAAGTTTCCTAATAAAATTTTTAAATGAAAAGTTCATGTTAGTTTAATGGTTTTAAGCACATGGACAGAAAGGAAATAAATACAAATTTTTCTGAGGTTTAAATATTTGAATTTGTATTTTAACCCTAAAGGCATTTGAATATTCATTTGAATAAACATGAAATGTCCAAAGTAAACCTACTGTTTTTATTGCATAATCATGTAGAGAATAATATTATGAATTTTCTGAAATTGGAATGGCAATTTTTAGAGTTCAAATGCGCCAGATATGAATTTTACAAGTTTTAAACCTTTTCTGGAATTTATTTTCAAATTTAAAATGCCTCGGGTCCACGGTGAGCCAGGCCCATGGTGAACCCGCGCACTGTGCGCGTGCGCCAGATCAAGATCCGTCGTTGGATCGTGATCGGGCGGTCACGAGCGAGGCGGGGGAGTTAAAATGACGTGGACGGCTGAGATCAAAATGTTTGAACCGGTACGCGATGGACGCTCCAGATCAAACATGAGTTTTAAATACCAACGAACGCACGAGATCGCACCGTACCGCTTCACTCAGATCCGATGGCCCAGATTAAACCAAACATATGATTTAATCTCTGGCGTTGGATCTGGATCGCACGAACGGGATTGAATCCGGCACAGTGCGTGCCGTAAAGTACCCCTTTTTCCCCGACTCCGGCGATGCGACGGTGAGCGATTCCGGCGACGGCGAGGGTTATCTAGTCTAGCCAGGACTAAAAACGGAAAGAGGGTACCGAGGGGAACAAGAGGGTACCCTTGCGGTGGTCCGGGGTCAACGGGGTGAGGCCGGCGACGAGCGGAGGCGGCAAAGGCTTTCGGTTCCTTAGCGGCGATGGCGATCCGGCGAGGTTCGTCGACGACGGAGTGGTGGCCGGCGTTGGGGAGGTCCTTGCATTCACGTTGGTGGCGGAGGCGCGGACAGAGGCGGTCCGAGGCGACGGCAAGAGGTGGCCGGAGGCGAAACAGGAGGAATGCGCTAGGAGGAGGAGTGCGGGCGCTCTGCTTGGTCTGAGTACAATTGGACGCGTGAACCGAATGCGGTGGAGGGCAACAGTT
The DNA here is from genome assembly GCA_019279435.1 of Zizania palustris. Lineage (NCBI taxonomy): Eukaryota > Viridiplantae > Streptophyta > Magnoliopsida > Poales > Poaceae > Zizania > Zizania palustris. Next base: position 56,996,747 of record JAAALK010000287.1, on the reverse strand, counting down.
TAAATAGGGGTGCCGGCGGGGGCAGGGAGGGCGCCAGCGGGGGAGGGCTATGAGTTAACGTCGGCGAGCGGTTTCTCTGCATGCGGGCGACAGCGGGGGGGGATTACGCGTGGGATTAAGGGGGAAACGGTCGACGCGATATGAGGAATTGAATGCTGGCGATGAATGGAGGGGAGGGGACCGGCGACGAGCGGTTCCGAGGGAGTAAAGGCGGCCAACGAAGTTTGGGGGCGACGGCGCGAGGTTGACGACGGGCCTGACGAGTGGGGTCCACTGGCCAGTGGGCGCGAGCGAGCGAACGGGAAGGCTGACGGGTGGGGCCGCTGTGTCGGGTGCGCGCGAGAGGGGAAGGGTTCGGCGCCGACAGGTGGGGTCAGGTTGTCAGCCTAAGGCGCGCGGGGTAACGGGCTGGGCCGGCCGGGAGAGAGAGAAGGGAGGAGGGGGGAGCCCATTACTGTTCCTAAGGTTTTCAGATTTAAAATAATTGCAGAAAATGGATTAAATATTTTGGGGTATTTCCAGAGTGGATAAAAATTTATAAAAATTCTCAAAAATATATTTTGGCCTTGGGAGTTTATACAAAAAATTCCAACTCCTAGTTTGGTCATTAACTCTATGATGTAGTTCAAAAGGGTATAAAAGGGTATTAAAAGTATTTTTGGAAATATAAAATCCAGGAAATTGAATTAAATAATATTTTTATTGTTTTGGAAATTTGGGGTGTTACACAGGTGAACCTAGGTCAAGCGGGAGGCTTGATGCCAGGGGAGCAAGGCACTTCGTCACAAAGGCTGCGAAGGGGTCAAGGTTGGACCTCGGGTCGAGGTGCGCTAGTAGAAGACAGTAAGTGCGGAGTGTGGCTCCGGGTGAAGGTACTCCGAGACGAAGTCCTCGAAGGCGAGGCACTTCAAAGGGTACTCCGAATGGAGTGACTTCGGAGTATGGTGGTCCTCAGCAATGAGGCAAGGTGTTCGATGTGTGCTCCGGAGGTAGACACTCGAAGGTATACCCGACGAAGGTCTCAGAAGTCGAGGTGCCTCGAAGGCATGGTCCGGGTGAGGATCATCGAGGAGTGTGCTCGGGGAGAGACACTGCGACGATGTGCTCATGGAATGCTTCATGCGGAGGCCTTGGACGAAGGAGGGACTTCGAAGGGTGATACTCCGAAGGTGGGGCTTCGGAGTGAGGCTGGCTTCGGAGTGAAGCTGACTTCGGAGTGAGGCAGGCTTTGGAGTGAGGCAGGCTTTAGAGTGAAGCAGGCCTCGGAGTGAAGCTGACTCCAGAGTGAGGCTGGCTCCGGAGTGAGGCTGACTTGAGGTACTTCGGCCATGCATGGCTTCGATACACGGACTGGCGGAGTTTGAGCTGGGAGAAGCTGCGAAGCCATGGTGGTCCACTCTGAAAGTGTTGGTGCGAAGGCCCAAGGGGTTTGACGGCCTCGGCTCAAAACCGTCACTGTATCGAAGGTTGACTTCGGTGAAGTGAAGGCCGTCAGGCTCAAGACTTCTCACCGAAGCTACCGCACCCCTCGTGTGCGAAGGGGGGCTTCAGAAAGGTCCAAAACTGCAAAGGCTGACAGCGTCTGCTCTGCAAAAGCTGGTGTTGTCCCCTCTGCGAAGCTGACAAAAGAAGCCTCCAAATAAAGTAGACTACCAGTTGTACCCTCCTGTTTTGATGAGACAAAACCAGTGTAAACCCTAGGGGTAAAGTAGTTTATTCACAGAGCTGAATAGTGCCTATAAATTGTGGAGGCTGGCTAGGTCACATTAACACTTTTGAGCAGTCATTTTTGAGCTCTTGTGCTAGCCACCACATACCTTGTATTCATCCTGTGAGTTCAATTTTTGTGTTCCCTGTTCAAGCATCGAAGCTTTGATTATGTTTTCATTTACTGCTTGAGCTTGTATGCGTACTTCTAAGCATGATTCGATCTCTTTTGTCTCACTTCTTTTGAGTTGAGTTTGTGCATCGAATCCTTCCTGGAGAAGTGTGTGAGAAGCCTGTTTGAGCGAAGTGTGTTCGAGCGAAGTGTGTGTTTTCAGTGTCTGTTCGCTCTGTGTAAACTTGAGGCTAGACCTCTCTTATTACTAGCGAAGCACTGGTCTTGGCTTAGATCGAAGCCCGTTTTTTATCCCTTGTCGAAGTCCTCGGCGAAGTCTGTTTAGTGTGCGTTTAGACCTTCGAAGTATGAAGCCCAGCATTAGTTGTTGTCACTGAGTATTTGGTCGAAGCCCGCAGAGGGAAGTCTGCACTTGCGAAGTCTATAGTGCGAAGCCTACTCGAAGGCACCCTGTGTGCAGAGCCTGCACTGACTTAGCAGAGCTGAGTTTTCGGGGTTGTGTGTGGAGCGAAGTCTTCTTGGCTTCGAACTTTTGCTCCTTGCGAAGCCTGTTTTCGAAGTTGTAAAATACCTCCGAACCAGAACTTCGAAGGTTGTGTTCGAAGCCTGTTCAGCAGAAGACAAGTAAAACAGAAGGCTATTTTTAGTCTGAAATTTTAAAAGCTCCCATTCACCCCCCCCTCTGGTCGCTGTTTCCGGTCCAACAATTGGTATCAGAGCGGGTTAAGATCACCAGTTGACCTTAACCGGTTTTGTGATCTGTTGGCGACATGGACAGAGTTAGTAAAATTCCTCTGTTCGATGGGAGTGATTTTGCATACTGGAAGGTGCGCATAGAGGCTTACTTGCTAAGCCAAGGAAATGCAATTTGGGAGATTGTGGACTCACAATACTCCATCCCTGAAACTCGCACCTCTCAAACAGAGAAGGATCAGTATAATGCCAACTCCAAGGCAAGAAATATACTGTTCATTGGTTTGAGTAGAAGTGAGTTTGATAGGGTTCAGCACCTTAGGACATCTAGGGAGATTTGGACTACACTCACTATCTTTCATGAGGGCTCTACACAGATTAAGGCCAAGCGCCAAAGCACATACAATCAACAGTATCAACTATTTGTGCATGCACCTGGTGAATCTATAGATGCCATGTTTTCTCGCTTTGATGCGATAGTGAGTAACTTGCGGTCCAACGGGACGCTTGCTTACACTGATCATGATAGGGATATCTAGCTTCTCTATGCTCTTGATCGTAGCATATGGGAAGTGAAGATATCCAGCATTGAGTAGTCCACAGGTTATGACACATTGACATGTGATGAGCTCTTCAGCAAGCTGAAGTCCACAGAGATTGCCAAGGCATCTCTTGCAGTGCATAGGAACTCCTTGCCACAACCATTGGCATTGGTTTCTAGCACTAGCCGTGGCACCACTGCAGAACCAAGCACATCAGGCACTTGTGTTTTTGCAGATGGTTTTGCTTTGTCCTCCCTGGTCTCCGCCACTAAGGAGCCGGTGGATACTCTGGATGATGATGAGCTTGCTCTCATTGCCAGAAGGTTCACCCGTTTTCACCATGAGAGACGAGATCAGAGGAGAGGTGGTTTTAGTGGTTGTTTTGAGTGTGGCGACACTTCTCACATCAAGGCCAATTGCCCAAAACTCAAGAAGAGAGATGAGAGTGAGCGCCCCAGATATCACAAGGAGAGGAAACCCTTTGTGAAGGGCAAGCGCGGCAAGGTGGCTAAGAGGGTAGCCAAAGCCGCTTCCAGAGCATTTGTTGCTGCTCTCAGCGACATCGACACTTCCTCAACTGAGGAGTCGAGCTATGATGAGGAGGAGGAGTCCCCAAGGAAGGAGGAGAAGAAGGACAAGAAGGGACGAGATTTCACCCGCCTCTGCTTCATGGCCGACAGCGATCACAGCGGCGATGAGCTTGACTCATCTGAGGTAACTCTATCTTATGACCAGCATTCAATTAAATTAGATGAACTGAATGAAGTAGTTCTTGGTTAGGATAGATTACTTGTGCAAGCTGCTAGAGATAGAAAAGATCTTAGACTTAGGCTAGAATCTGTTTTTACTGATTATGCCATGCTTAAGTCTAAGGTTAATGATGCTGAATGTGAATCTTGCACTGTTGTCATGGGTGAGCTTGCTCAGTTGCGTTCTGTGCATGCTCAAACTCTTTCTGAGCTTGAGACTGCACAGAAGCAGCTTTTGATGGTTGATTCTAGTCCTCATGATATAATTGAATGCATGAACAGCCCCTTATTACGTGAGAGCATTAATTTACGTGATAAGCATGTTCAGGATTTAGAGGCTAGATTGGAGAGGGCCGGTAGTTCTAAGGATGTGCAACCTGTGTGTGACACTTGCATTACCCTTAAGGACCAGCTAGGCACTGTTAGAGAGAGAGCTGAAAACCTCATGACTGAAAATAAATACCTTCTTTCTGTGGTTAACAAATGCACTGAGGGAAAGGGTAGGATGGACTTGCTCTTGGCCAAGACCAAGATGTGTGCTGACAGAGCAGGGTTAGCTCTAGGATTGGGTTTTGAGAGGATACCTTCCGATACTGAGAACAAAACCGTTTTTACCTCACCCACTACCTTAGAGAAAGAGAGAGCTCTGTTAGACACTCCATCAGCCAAAAAGCCTACCCAAACCCCAAAGAAAACCACCCCTCCTACAAAGAAAATTCCTCCCAAGAAAACCACTCAACAGAAGCCTAAGGAGCCTATGTGGATTGCTCCGATGACCCATGTGAGTGCCCCTAGGAGAGTGTTTCATTGTTCCTACTATCAGCGAGCGGGTCATCTTGTTGGATTTTGCTTTCGTCGCATCAAGGATGAGCGACGCTCTCAGGCGATGAGTTTCCAGGACATGCATTACCCATCTCTAGGTATGCATGAGTCTGAATTTTACTCACGTCCTGTTTTCTAGGCTCCTCGTACTTCTCGGAGAGGTTTTGCTCCTCGAGGTGTTCACCATGTTCCATATGGTGGTAGACCCTGGGCGAGTAGCTTTGTACCTCGTCAGAGTAGGAGACCTCGTCATGCTTTTAGATCACAGCATGTAGGTAGACCTCGCACTTTGAATCATTCTGATTATCTTGTGCATAGACAGACTATTTTTACTGTGCCTACTACTCGTATCACTTAGTGTTGGATGCCTCGTCATATATTCACTCACCCCAGCACTAAGCGATCGAGATTTTCTTATCATGTGTAGGCGCCGGACCGAGGCTTGGAGGGCACGTGGATCATGGACTCCGGTTGTTCGCGCCATATGACCAGAGATGCAGCATGGTTCTCCAGCCTCACAACAACCAAGCAAAAGGAACATATCACCTTCGGCAATAATCGAAGGAGTAGAGTGAAAGGTAAAGGTGTGGTAAGAATCAACTCGAATTTCACTCTCAAAGATGTTGCATTGGTTGAAAACTTGGGATACAATTTGCTTTCTGTATCTCAATTGCTTGATGAGGGCTTCGAAGTGCGATTCCATCGCGATACTTTGCAAGTACTCAATTCTGATGGCGTTGTGGTTTGTAAGATCTTTAGAGTTGGGAGAGTTTTTGGAGCTGATTTTTCTGAGTCATCTGGTTCTTCTCATTGTCTTGTTGCACATTGTACTTCTGAGCTTTGGAAGTGGCATAGGATACTAGGGCATATGAGCTTTGAGTTGCTTGCTCATCTGAGTGCCCTAGGTCTGATCCGAGGATTGCCCAAGCTCAAGTTTAAGAAGAATTTAGTTTGCGCCCCTTGTCGACATGGAAAAATGATTGCCGCTTCGCACTCGCCAGTCACCACAGTGATGACTGAACAACCCGGAGAACTTCTCCACATTGACACTGTAGGTCCTTCTCGGATTAGTTCTTTAGGCGGCAGTGGTATGTGTTAGTCATTGTCGACGATTTCTCTCGCTACTCTTGGGTCTTCTTTCTTGCCAGCAAGGATGAAGTGTTTTCACACTTTCGGAGCTTGGCTTTGAGACTTTTCACTGAACTCCCTGGTGCATTGAAATTCATTCGAAGTGATAATGGCACTGAGTTCAAAAACAGTCTCTTTGTTGACTTTTGCATGGAGCATGGCATAGAACATCAATTCTCTGCTCTGCGGGTTCCTCAACAGAACGGTGTTGTTGAGAGGAAGAACCGCACTTTGGTTGAGATGGCTAGGACGATGCTCGATGAGCATAGTACTCCTAGAAAATTCTGGGCTGAGGCCATGTACACTGCTTGTTAAATCTCAAACCGAATCTTCTTGCACTCAATTTTGAATTTGACATCTTATGAGCTACGTTTTGGGAGACAGCCCAAGGTTACTCATCTTCGAGTTTTTGGCTGTCGTTGCTTTATCCTAAAACGTGGAAATTTGGACAAATTTGAGTCGTGTTCTTCTGACGCGATCTTTTTGGGTTATACTACACATGGTCATTCTTATCGTGTTTATAATTTGGAGACTAACACTGTCATCGAGTCATGTGATGTGACTTTTGATGAATCAACCCCCTCTGTTAGTTTCACTTTTGAATAGGCAAATGAACACGACATGGAACAGACCATCTTCGAAGATCCCGGAGATTTCGAGGATGAACCCCTACTACCCTCGACATCAACCCTCGAAGCTGACCTCGCTTCGACCACTTCGGTACAAGGTCCCGAAGCAACTACCTCGACATCGGTTATCTTGGACCACTTCAACGCACAAGTTGAGGGGGAGACTACATCTCGCCGCGAGGCTCCACACCATGTTCAAAGGATGCATCCTCCCGAGCAGATCATTGGTGAGCTTGATCAAAGGGTAACACGTTCTCATGCTCATTTCATTGATTCTGCTTTTGTTGCTTCTTTCGAGCCCTTAGATGTTAGTCATGCACTTTCTGATTCTAGTTGGATCAATGCCATGCATGAAGAATTTGACAATTTTGAGAGAAACCAAGTCTGGACTTTAGTTGATCCTCCACCAAATGTTCATTTCATTGGAACAAAATGGATTTTCAAAAACAAACAAGGGGAGGATGGGACTATAGTTAGAAACAAGGCTACACTTGTAGCTCAGGGTTATTCTCAATTAGAAGGGATTGATTTTACTAAAACTTTTGCACCTGTTGCATGTCTAGAGGCCATTAGGATTTTGCTTGCCTTCGCGACATCCCGGGGATTCAAACTCTATCAAATGGATGTCAAAAGTGCATTTCTTAATGGCTTCATAGGCGAAGATGTTTATGTAAAACAACCCCCTGGTTTTGAAAACCCCAAATACCCACATAAAGTCCTTAAACTTCATAAGGCTCTTTATGGACTCAAGCAGGCCCCACGGGCTTGGTATGATAGACTTAAGTCTTTTCTGCTTGAGCGGGGATATTTGATGGGATCTGTTGATAAAACCTTGTTTACTCTCAAGCATGGCAAAGATTTCCTCCTAGTTCAGATTTATGTGGATGATATCATCTTTGGTGGCTCTTCTCATGCTTTGGTTGCCGAGTTTGCAGATGCCATGAGCAGGGAGTTCGAGATGTCCATGATGGGCGAACTCACATTTTTCCTTGGTTTGCAAATCAAGCAAAGCAAACAAGGTACTTTCGTCCACCAGACGAAGTACACCAAGGACCTGCTTAAGAAGTTCGACATGGCTGATGCGAAGCCACTCGCCACTCCAATGGCTACATCTGTAGCATTGGATCCTGACGAAGATGGAGAAGCCGTAGATCAGAAGTAGTTCCGAAGCATAATCGGCTCCCTCCTCTACTTGACTGCTACGAGGCCGGACATACACTTCGCAGTGTGTCTGTGTGCTCGTTTTCAAGCTTCACCACGAGCTTCGCACCGCCAAGCGGTAAAGCGCATTCTTAGGTATCTCAAACATACCCTTGAATTTGGATTTTGGTATTCGGCGTCTTCCTCTTTGTGTCTTCGAGGTTATTCTGATGCGGATTTTGCTGGGTGTAGGATTGATAGGAAAAGTACCTCTGGTACTTGTCATTTTCTGGGTACTTCTCTGGTTTGCTGGTCTTCCCGCAAACAGTCTAGTGTTGCACAATCGACGGCTGAGGCCGAATATGTTGCTGCAGCTAGCTGTTGCTCTCAGATTTTGTGTATGGTTTCCACTTTGCGGGATTTCGGGTTAGATTATAAGAGTGTTCCACTTTTTTGTGATAACACTAGTGCTATTTGTATTGCAAACAACCTGGTTCAGCACTCGAGAACCAAACATATTGATGTGCGATATCACTTTTCAGAGATCATAATGAGAAGGGTGATATTGAACTTCAATATGTTGATACCCAACACCAGCTAGCCGATATTTTCACAAAACCCCTCGATGCTTCTCGATTTGCCTTCTTGCGTGGGGAACTTGGTATTTGTCACCCTTACGACATTTTGTGAGGGGGAGCAGATTTTGACTGTCTTGCATATGCTCATTGTGTGTGAAATTGCATTTATATCTCTTGCACTTATATGCCTGATTTTAATTCATGTAATCATGACAGCTCGGCTCTATTTAATATGACTGAAATATTTTGTGCATGATTCTTGTTTCCAAAATCAAATCATGCTCACTGCTTAGTCTTGAATCTAGCATGATTAGGCAGGACTGCTTTAGCTATCTTTTATCTGCTTGATAACAAGACTCTTTTTCTCTGGATGCTAAACATTGCAACTTGAAAAATTGTTCTACTTACTCATGGATATTCATCAAATGCTAAACAAATTGTTCACTTAATTCAAATCCAAAACTCCATGATTTGCATGCTACAAGTGAAAAGATCCAGGTGGGTTTGATTGTCGCACTACTCTATTCTAGACTACTTACCAGTGCACATTGGTCTGAACTGGGATAGTGTAGTGTATGCCAAAATCACTGCCTTAAGCTTCTGATGGCTTTCATGCCTAGGCTTGGCCTGATTGGAAAGTATAAGGTGGACAAACAAATAACCCCTGGCATTATGAAAAGAACAACAAAATTCATTGATCATCAAGTTTGCTTTCAATGCTCCATTTGAACTGGACTTGTTTGTCTAGAGTAGAAATTGACTAGCTTTGCACAGTCCCTGCTTTTACTTGTCTAGTTACCTTAATTGAGTGGTGATGTTTTTATTTCAAAATGATAAAATCACATGTTGTCATCATGTTTTTAGAGCATGTTAAATTGAGCTGAGCACATGATAATTGGTATTAAATGTTGGCATATTTGTTTCTTTATGTGTCTTTGCAACTCTGCCCATTTCGAAGCTATGCATCTTTTACATGCTCCTTGATGCTTGCATTGCCAAAGGGGGAGAAATTTTTGAGTTCTCTGCAGCAAAGGGGTAAAATAACTCAGGGGGAGTTTTTATCTTGCAAAGGGGAGATTTGCCGAAGGGGCTTTTACTCTGTTGAAAAAGGGGGAGGAAAATTCTTTTGTCAAGTGACATGATTTGGTTCGTTTCTAAGTTTTTATGGTCACTTGTGTGCTGAAATTTTTCAAATTTTCTTGAACTTGTATTTGGTTGTCAATGCACTCATTAAGGGGGAGATTGAGAAACCAAGGGTTGGTTTTGGAGTCTGTGATGAGTGATTGACGGATTTTACCCTCGGATTCGAAGGGGTCCCTCCGAAGGGGTTCGGAGGTTGGTTCTCCGAAGGTGTTCGGAGGTTGCCTTACCAAAGGGTTTGGTGGGTCTGGTTGCTACAGCTGTTGCAGCGGAGTGTGCCTGTCAGAGGGGTCCGACAGTACACAATGACTGGGTTGTACCAAAGGTCTCGGTACTTTGGGCAGTACACCGTAGTGTGTGCCGAAGGTTGTTTACCCGGAGAGGTCTCCGGGGTACTGGATACACTTGTCTGTTTGTCTGTGGTGCGGAGGGGACTTTGGAGGTGGCGGACGGTTCGCAGCAGGTGAACCTGGGTCAAGCGGGAGGCGTGATGCCAGGGGAGCAAGGAGCTCCGTCATGAAGGCTGTGAAGGGGTAAAGGTCGGACCTCGGGTCGAGGTGAGCCAGGAGAAGGCAGTAAGTGCGGAGTGTCGCTCCGGGTGAAGGTACTCCGAGACGAAGTCCTCGAAGGCGAGGCACTTCGAAGGGTACTCCGAATGGAGTGACTTCGGAGTTTGGTGGATCAAGTCCTCAGCAATGAGGCAAGGTGTTCGATGTGTGCTCTGGAGGGAGACACTCAGAAGGTATACCCGACGAAGGTCTCAGAAGTCGAGGTGCATCGAAGGCATGGTCCGGGTGAGGATCATCGAGGAGTGTGCTCGGGGAGAGACACTGCGACAAAGTGCTCATTGAATGCTTCATGCGGAGGCCTTGGACGAAGGAGGGACTTCGAAGGGTGATACTGCGAAGGTGGGGCTTCGGAGTGAGGCTGGCTTCGGAGTGAAGCTGACTTCGGAGTGAAGCTGGCTTCGGAGTGAGGCAGGCTTTGGAGTGAAGAAGGCTTCGGAGTGATGCAGGCTTCGGAGTGAAGCAGGCTCCAGAGTGAGGCTGACTTGAGATGCTTCGGCCATGCATGGCTTCGATACACGGACTGGCGGAGTTCGAGCTGGGAGAAGCTGCGAAGCCGTGGTGGTCCACTCCGAAGGTGTTGGTGCGAAGGCCCAAGGGCTTTGACGGCTTCAGCTCAAAACCGACACTGTATCGAAGGCTGACTTCGGTGAAGCGAAGGCCGTCAGGCTCAAGACTTCTCACCGAAGCTACCGCATCCCTCGCGTGTGAAGGGGGGCTTCAGAAGGGTCCAAAACTGCAAAGGCTGACAGCATCTACTCTGCAAAAGCTGGTGTTGTCCCCTCTGCGAAGCTGACAAAAGAAGCCTCAAAATAAAGTAGACTACCAGTTGTACCCCCCTGTTCTGATGAGACAAAACCAGTGTAAAACCTAGGGGTAAAGTAGTCTATTCACAGAGCTGAATAGTGCCTATAAATAGTGGAGGCTGGCTAGGTCACATTAACACTTTTGAGCAGTCAATTTTGAGCTCCTGTGCTAGCCGCCACATACCTTGTATTCATCCTGTGAGTTCAATTTTTGTGTTCCCTGTTCAAGCATCGAAGCTTTGATTCTGTGTTCATTTACTGCTTGAGCTTGTATGCGTACTTCTCAGCATGCTTCGATCTCTTTTGTCTCACTTCTTTTGAGTTGAGTTTGTGCACCGAATCCTTCCGCAATGAATTTCCACTCCAAGGTGCTTCAGCAAACATGATATGCAATGAATTTCCAATTTTCAATCAATTTTTTTTTCATTTTTGTGCCAGGGGTTATTTGCATGTCAACCTTATGCTAATCGACCATGCTAAGCCTAGGTAGAAATCATTAGAAACTTAAAGCAATGGTCTCGGTATACACTCAATGTCCCGATTCATACCAAAGTGTTATGGTAAGTCGTCCAGAACAAAGTAGTGCGACAAAGCAAACCCACCTGGATCTTTTAAAAATTCAGCACACAAAAGCATGAATATCATTAATTTCAATTTTCATTTTCATTTTCATTCATTTTTCATTCATTTTCATTTTTGATGAACTCATGTTGCGTATCAACACCCAAGTAAAAAGGACCTAGCTATCAAGTGTATAAAAGCTAGCAAAAGCACTCAGCCAATCCATGCTAGATCCCACACTAAGTAGTGACCATTTTCAATTTTTCACAAATAAAAGCCATGCTCATGTCAATTCTCAGATGAATACATGTTAAGCAGTCCACAGTATTAAAGATAATAGTTCAAAGGCATTATAAAGCATGTACTTGTAAAAGCAATTAATCATATGCTAGAAGCTCATGCAATACTACATAGCTCCCCCTTAAAACATGCTCATATCTCTCGGATGCTCAGTGAGAGGATGAGATAAAAATTGCTTTGAAATCCAAAAGCTCAAGACACAAAATCCAGGAAAAAAGAAAACTGACCATGCACAGGAGATAAACCATGATAAAAAGTGCGTGGTCTAGCAATAAAGCGCACACCTGGAAAACCTGCTGAGCAACAAAGCCTCTTACACGTGATCTATCACCATATGAGGAATGGTGTACACCACGAGGGGCAAAAACACTCTCCTAAGTAGAGAAGTAAAATCTCGAGTACTCAGCGCTGGGTTCAGGGATAAGATGCTTAGGTATCCAACGCTGAACAACCCGAGAAGTAGATAAAGTAGGAGGCTGTGTGTGATGTGAATCATACTGCGCATGTGATCTCCTAGCAACTCGCTAAGGTCTCCTAAAATAATTAGGACCAAAATGCCTACGTGGTCTATCATCATACAAGGTACAATATACACCACGATGAGCATAGCCACTCATATCACGATAAGGAGCCTCAAAATCAGGATGAGAGCGAAAAGCAAACTCATGCATACCTAAAGATGGGTAGTGCATGTCCTGAAAACTCATAGCAAAAAAAACGACGCTCATCCCTGATATGACGAAAGCAAAACCCAATCAAATGACCCACCCGATGACAATAAGAACAATGAAACACTTTCATGGGTGTGTGGGTATGGGTCTCAGGCTCAAATCTCATGGTTTTCTTGGGTTTTGGCTTAGGAGGATCATCTAGAGCACAAAAAGCTTTCTTTATCGGTTGGGTAGTATTCTTGGATTTTTGATCTTTTCTTTCTTTAGCAGCAAGTTTGAGCAGTCTATCTTGAGAAATCATAGCATCATGTAATTCATCGTTTTGCACAAGTAATTGATCAAAAGATAGACTGACCTCAGATATGTCGGGTTCATTGCTGCTTTGCTTGCAGTTGGCCATGAAGTAGAGGCCGTTGAATTCCTTCATCTTTTCTTTCTTCTCGTCTGGTTCATCTTCATCAGAACTGGGATCTTCGCTTGAGGTGTTGTCGATGTCGCTAAGTTTTGCCACGAAAGCCAGAGCCATTCTTTTCGCCACATTTCCTCTTTTGCCTTTGTAGAACGGTTTTTTATCTTTTTTCTGATACTTTTGTTCACGTTCATTTGTGGCTTTTAGTTTTGGGCAGTTGGATTTAATCTGATTTAAATCTCTACACTCGAAACACCCTTGAGAGCCTCCTCTCCTCTGGTCTCTTCTATCATTATAAAATCGAGTGAACTTTTTGACTATGAGAGCAAGCTCTTCATCGTCTAATGTGTTCACTTGCTCCTTTGTGATAGAGACCAAAGAAGACAAGGCAAATCCCCCAGAAAAAGCACACACACCAGACATGCTACCTCCAGATGAGGTGCCACTGTCGGAACCAAAAACTAGTGCCATGTCGCCAAAAAGATCACAACTGGTAAAGGTCAACTCGTGATCAAACCGGCTCTGATACCAATTGTGGGATCGGAATAGCGAATAGAGGTGAGGTGAATAGGCACCTCGACACTTTCTTTTGAAGTGATGACCTAATCAAATCACCCAACGCTCCTCTAAAAACACAAAATCATGACTCAATTCAAACAGTACGAATGTTAAGCTCAAACAGATTCAAAAACTCAAAAACAACTTTGTTTCAAGCTCCAAGACAAAACCTATCAGAAATACTCACTCTGCAGAACAATTTCAAGTGAAAACAGTCAATCCGAAAGTTTTAACTCAATCACAAATGTGATTCACTCATTTCTGAATTTTTTCAGATGGTGAATAGTAAAGGTCATTTCAGCATGGCGCAATTGATAAACTTTGATGCACTTTACAAGTTCCAAATTCAGATTATCTTCAAATTAGCACGAAACAAATCAGAACATGAATTACATTAAGACTCATGAAACATCAAAACTCTGATCAATCAAATTCAGAGTACTTTGCAGAAACTACTAAACCAGCACTATTCCTTATCCGATAATAGCAAAATTGCATATATCAAATTAAGGTTCAGTTTGTAATTGTTAACATCAATCAACTTTCTGAACAGCAAGATATATATTAAAACTTGTCAACACAACAAAGATTTGGACGAACGCTGAAACTTTCCAGCATCAAGAAAAAGAACAAAGATCTCGGAGTTCCTGTAGCAAATCCTACAATGAAGCTCTAGCGCAGCGCATGGACATGTCGTTTCTGTAGCAAAACTTTTGTCGACATTGCTGTAGATGAATCAGCAAGGCGCTAGGATCGGTTCATCTTCAAGCGTCAACACAGGAAAAATTCTGGTGAATCAAAACGCCATAGCAAAAGCAAAATTCAAATTGGTTTCTCTTGAATTGAAAGTTCTGGACACAAAACTGCTGGAGAACAAACGGATGAACAAGCTTTTTCCTTCACTAGCTTCTCGAAGAAATAACCAGCCAGTGAACAAATTTTTCGGCAAACTCAGCTGGAACTATTCACGGTAATATGTTTTCAGATTTGAACAAAGATCCAGAAAACACAGTTTGAAGAACAACTCAATTTGATAAAACCCAATCAGCAGCTAAACTGAACACAAATTAGACAATATACTTGAACTACCTTTGATTCAAACTGGATCATCAACTTCACTTTCAGATACAAAGTACGAACATCTTCAGACTTGTTATGCATGAAGAATTCTGAACAAATAGTTGATGACTTGAGGCTCCAAATTGAAAACAGGGTTAATGGCACACAACACAGGCACTATTCATCGTCAAGGAATCAAGGCATGAGCTACTGGATGAACTAGTTTTGCAAAACAATCATTGAATGAGAGTACTGTTGAATGTATAGTTCTGGAAGTAATATATTCAGAGTATAAAAACCAATCTGAGAACTAAGCTAGAGCAATTCAGAACATACTCATTCATAAGAACATAAAATTGAACAGCTATAGCAAAACTTACATCCTGAGGTTCATATTTTCAGATCACACACAATGATCACATATTGTATTTAAACGCAGAACTACTGACAAAAACTGAATACAGCAACTTCAAGCTAGCACAGCAGCAAACCAGGTGATGAATTCAGTAATCGGACAATGAACAGTACATTGTTACAGCAAGACTGTAGGAGGATTGACAAATGAAACAGCAATGCTTGTAGAGCAGATTTGAAAGAACAGCTATAAAATTCTCAGCCATACACAGGACATCTCGATTGCTAGATAGAATCATTTGCTTCAGCCAAATTTTGAAACACAAATCACTACAAGACTGAATCCTCCAATAAAATCAGAATAGATGCAAAACCAAAAGGTTTACTAATGAACCAACATGATAAGCTCAGATTCTAACTAAACCATTTACTCTTCTAATCACAAATTCTCAGCAGTACAGCAAACTTGATACTTAAGGATCAGATTACACAAGGGACTAGAGACTAAAACATCAACCAGTAAAATTAAAACAGGTTTGAACACCAAGATGATTCTGTAGATGAATCAATCACAGCTAGAAAAGACCCACCGCAAATTGCTCAGATCATCCACACAATTTACAGAACAAAATCTATGCGAAACTGGATGAGAAACTCACCAAAAATTCGGCACAACTGAATTGGTGATCTAGCGCTTCCTGTAGCCGACCAGGTTGTCGGCAATGCTGTATGGATTACGGCAAAAGCACTGCGATGCACTGTAGAGAATCAAGCGCTAGAAATTTTCCTTCGGATGAACAGCCAAAAGCCAAATTGGATTTGAATTGCAATTACGTGGAGAAAGTTCTGGATAAAAGCTATATTCAGCCGGCAATGGAGGGGATATTTATATCCACCAACTCCAAATGTTCTAGAAGGCAAATTTACAATCAGCCCCCTAGACTAAACCTTATTACAAATCTGAAAATTGAAAATTGAATAAACCCTATTACTAAAAAAGAAAATTACATTTGACTCCTTTTTAATATATTTTCAGAATATACTTTCCAAAAATACACTAAAATACACACTATGACACTAAAAATTTAAACTAACATTTCGACACTATTTTATTGAAATAGTAAAAACGGAAAATGTTTCGACGGTTTTCTGCAAAAAACGACAAAACCTTTTAAGCTCCTCGACTCGTGACACCGCTCCGCAACTCCGAGCGCCAGCAAGCCACTTCCGCTCTCGATTCCCTCAAGCCGCGCGAATGCTTGTCCTGGCCTCCCTCTCGCAAACACGGTCGACACGCCGTCACAGGCAGCCGTCCGTTCGTCAGATATCCGTCCGAGTCTCGCTCCCTCTCTTCGTGCACTCTTGAGATCTACCCAAACTTCGCTCGGCCTCCTTGATCCTTGGCATCAAGCTCCCGGCTTGACCCTCAATCACCCACCGTCGACAGTCTGTTAGCATCTCCACCCTGCACAAACAAGAGAAGACAAAACAAGAACGCGACGCCCTGCTGAAACCATCGTCAGCCATACCTTTACTCCACATCGATACCCTCGATGCACTCCACAACCTCTCGACCATTCTCTCTCAGTCGCTCATCATTGTCAATCACTCATCATCTAGACCGAAACCACCCTTGGTTTCTCAAATTATAAAAATAATTATACAATCGGAGGATAATTCGCGAGACAAATTTATTAAGCCTAATTAATCTATAATTAGTAAATATTTACTGTAGCAATCACATTGTCAAATCATGATGTAATTAGGCTCATTATATTCGTCTCGCGGATAATCCACCGATTATGAATGGGTTTTGTAAATAATCTACATTTAACACTCCAAAATAGTATTTAAACATTTGATGTGACAGAGGCTAAAATTTTAGCCCTTCATCAAAACACCCCCTTAATTGTCTTTCTCGTATGATTTTGTACCTCGTTCTGGAACTCCTTAAACTTTTCGAAGGATTCCCTCTTATGCCTCATCAAGTAGACATAGCCATATCTACTAAAGTCGTCGTTAAAAGTTATAAAGTATTGAAGTCCTTTCCTAGCCGTGTGACTCATTGGAACACACAAATCAATATGTACTATGGCCAAAATCTCACTCGCCCTCTCACTCTGTCCAGTAAAAGGCGTCTTTGTCATTTTGCGAAGTAAACAAGACTCGCATGTGTCATATGATTCAAAATCAAATGACTCCAAAAGTACATCACTATGGAGCTTCTATACACACTTCTCATTTATATGACCCAAACGACAATACCAGACGTAGGTGGGATTCAAATCATTGAGTCGTTGTTTCTTAGTACTAATGTTATAAACGTGTGCATCATCAAGACTTAGAATATACAATCCATTCACTAATGAACAAACCATCTTCCTCTAAACATGAAGAAGAGATAATGTTTTTGCGTAAGGCGGGAATGAAATAACAATTATTTAACTCTAAAATTAATCCTAACGGTAGAGACAGTGAATAAACGCCGGCAGCCAACACTGCAACCTTTGCACTATTCCCGATGTGGATATACAGCCCCTACAACGATTTGCACGTATGAATCATTGATCCGGTATCAAATACCCATGAATCATTTGGACGAGTTGCAAGATTAATTTCAATAACATTAATACCTGAAGTGGAAGTCCTACTTTCCTTCTTGTTCTTCTGCTCTTCCAGGTACACATTGCAATTGCGCTTTCAATGCCTAGGTTTGTGGCAATGGTCGCACACATTAGAGTTGCCAAGACCAGACCTAGACTTTCCAATAAATTTAGGCTCTACACTAGAGATCGCATTTGTAGTCTTAGCCTTTTTCCTCCTCTTTTTGCCCTCATTCTGAACAACCATAACATGGTTTGAAGTCTTCCTGATACTCTCCTCAGCAGATTTCAGCATCCCATGCAGCTCAGCTAGTTTCTTCTCTAGTCCAACCATGTTATAATTCATGATGAACGGCTCAAAGCTCAGTGGGAGTGACTGGAGAATGACATCGATAGCGAGGTTTGGATCTAGTGGAGTGCCCAGTATCTCTAGAGTCTCTACTGTGTGATCGAATTAGCCGACTAGAGGGGGGTGAATAGGCGCCTAGACAAATTTTTGTTAATAAGATGGCCTATTCAGAACACCGTACCCAACACTCCTCTAAAATTTTAGAAACTAAATTGAGACTCATAATTCAAAAATAGGACAAAAATCAAACCAAATTGAAAATTCTTCCTAAATCAGAGTTTAAAGAGTCGATCTATTCTGTCGGAATTTGATTCTCTGAAATTGAAAGCATAGTTCGGCAACTGAGTTGCCGATAGGAGGCTGTCAACCACTGGTTTGTCAACAGAATTCAAAATTTTCAGAATTGAGTTTAAAAACAAATTCTGCACCAATCAAACAACTCTGAGATAGATGATCAACAGGTTTTACACTCACTAAGGAATAGCAAATGCCTTCCAAGAACATTCAAGCAATTACACATAAGAACTTTCAAAGACAGAACACTGTTCAGGGAAGTATGTTTAGAAACTGAACATAAACTGTGTTCATGTGTAATAATCGCCTGTAACAAAATATAAAAGATGCATCAAAATTTTTTGTATCTAACTCTGATGATATTTTCATAACAACTCTTAAAATTCTTCAAGACTGAACAACAGTACTGTATAAATTCATAAACATGAAGATCATGTCTGCAATATTTAGAAGTGAAGCATAAAGAGTCAAACAAACAAAAACCAACAAACTATCTTGCACAATCAAATAAAACTACAACTTCAATCTACTATTTATCTGCATATATGCACCTTTAGCATATTGATAAAAAGAAGCTTCGGCTGAAAATCCTGTGAGCTTGAAGGATTAATGCAGATGACAACTTGGAAGAAATCTAGCAAAGATCAAAAAATATGTATCAATCAGATACTAGAACAAAAGAAACTTCAAGAATCAAGAAGTCAGGAAGGGATCAGATAGAGACATACCATGGAGATGCTCATGTATTCTTGAACCAGAGCAACCAACGCAGCACTATTTCTATTCACACAAAAAGAACAGCACAACACATGACGTTGAAAAGTGATTGCAACTTGCTGATTTAAAGCTACACTTAAGAACTCAAATCTGTGAGGGAACTCAGATCAAGAAATCAAGGGAGCATGGATCAACATCATGGAAGCATTGGAGTGTTCCTGAGCCAAACAGATCAAACAAATCACTGTACACTTTCAAAATAGGCAGTATTGCAGATGATGATGAATCACGTTGATATCCAGAAAAATGGAACAATCAGTCAAGAATTTAAACACTCAACAGCTCAAATCTCTGGGAAAGTAGATCAAAAATACACTGCAAGAGAAACCAGAATAGAAGAATACCGGCGGCGCTGTGAAGTGTTCTTGACTGAAAGAAACCTGCGTTGCCTCTGTATCTTTTCAGACAAAGCAAATAGGATAGCAGATGACCATGTAGATGATTCGGGATGAACGTTCTTAAGCAAACACATTAGATCAACAAGGAAAGATTGCCAAGAAATCGGATCATGTAGAAACACAGTAGTAGAGAAGCAACGAAGAACTGTGGTGGCGCTGTGCTTAAACAGAAACAGCGATGCTGAAAAGCCACAGAACCCACACAAAAACCAAAGTACAGGTAACCAAAAAGATGATGAACAGTGCAATTTGTTTTGCTGAATTAGATGTGAAGCAACAAAAACTTACTAAATTAAATGAGCAGTAATTGCAAAAGTAGACAACACAAAAATGGAATAAAATTTCTGGTTTGAAGGAAAAAAAAAGCAGCCCTAACCCTTAGGCATGGGGTCCTTTATATAGGCTAGCCCATTAAAGTATTCCTCACAATGTCATTAGGGTTAAAGTTGTAAGTATTTACCTAAATGCCATAATGTATTTTTAGAATTATCAATTCTGAAAATACATTAATGCATACTCCTAATTAATTATAACATTGACCTATTCTTTTAATATTTTTTCAGAATTTGAAAATTCCGAAAAAATACTAAAAGATTAAACTTAATCTAGACTATTAAGCAGAAAATCAATTCCTATTTATTGGAATTAAAAAGATTTTGAGAAGTGACAGCTTTCAGCAAAAAACGACAAAGCCTCTCAGATCTTCGATATGTGTCGTCAGTCCGCGAACTTGACTGCTAGCAAGTCTCTCCCGCTCTCGATCCCTCGAGCCGCCTTATCACTTGCACTGGCTTCCCTTTCAATGACTTGATCAACACTTCGTCTTGATCATCAGTTCTTCCATGTCTTGCCTCGTCTCCATGCGTACGCCTGCGATTACTTTCAACTTCAACTAGCATCCTCAACCATCTAGCATTAGACTCCTTGTCTAACCCTGATCACTCGCCATCGACAGTTGACAAGCATCTCAACCCTGCACACACGAGACAAACAAAACACACAAATCCATGCAACCCATACACAGACAACCAACAATCAACACAACCAACTTTGTCAATCACTCATCATAAAACTAGAACCACAGTGAAAGCCTCACTTGGTTTCTCATCTACACAACCAATCATCTTGATCACGTGAGGGCTCACTGGGCTCCCTTCAGCCAGCCTGCTACCAAACAAGCATTTAGACACGTTATATCTTTCTACCGTTGTTTAGGACATGCCCTTAATACCTACGACCATATCGTAAGAATCATGTTCCTCATACTGTTTCTGAAACTGAGAGGACATGCAGGCAAACATCAGGCATTTGACATCCACAGAATCACTAGCATGCTTCTCATAAGCACGCTTATCTGCTACAGAAGCATCCTCTCCTGGTTCATCAGGGTGAGGTTCCTCTAGAACATAATCCTTTTTCTCTTGCTTGAGAACTATTCTCAAGTTTCGATACCAATCCATAAAGTTTGTTCTAGACAATTTATATCGTTCAAGAATAGATTGCAAATTAGAAACTGGAGTGCTCTTTACAGTAGACGTAGTAGGTTCCATGATCTACAAAAGATTAAATGCAAGGTTTAGCACTTATGCAATGTTTATCTTCTATCCCATAAAAGATGTTCCACTATCTAAACCAGTCACTTTCCCTCTCATGACTAATAGTGGCGCAAGATTCATGGTCACGCTATCTCCTAGTGAGCTTTGGCATCACTGCTAGAAGATAGTTGACATAGGTAAGCAACTCCTTGCTAATCACATTGTATGTGACTCTTGACGTTTGATAAGAATCCACTGCTCAACCCCACATCCAATGCTCCAAGGCCCAAAATCATTTTGATATCCTTGTAAAGTGAACCAACACTATGCGTGCAGAAGTCTGACTTTCGCCCCAACTGGTCAAGATAAAAGATAGCACCCTGCTTTGGCAGACTCACTATCGATGATCATGAACCTTGGTGGGTGCAGCTATTGGGAAGAGCATTGACATTAATTTTCTGAGGGAAAAATATCCTGGCATCATAATGTCCCTAGTGCACATGAAAACATGCAATAATAGAATAACAGGAACATAAGAAAGCATCACAGACAATCATATTAACTGTGACATAGCATGGACTTCTTCACATATCGATCTCCATCTCTATGGCTCCCATCATCGAGTGCGTGTTCCCAGCCTCCATGAAGAGTACTAGTCCATTTCACATAGTCTATACTAATTACATGGGCCGAAGCACCGCGAAAATGACATGCAAGCCGTAATTAATTTTACATCATCCTTGGGTTGTAAATAACCATGACACGTAGGCCATATTTAATTTACATTCATTGCATGCATCTCATACATCACATTTATCGAAGGCCATCCCAGTCACATCATTCTCGGCAAAACGAAGTTAGGCTAGAAATCTACAAGTGACTGGATTCTGGATCTGAAAAACCCTGGTCAACAGGCTTGATTTTTCAAAATCGCATGGGTCGGAACATCCGATCAGACATCAGAACGTTCAATCCATTGGAACTTCCGATCAATATCAGAATCCCGCATCACAACAATTGCCTTCTATATCAAATCATTATTCGATATCAGAACATCCGATAACTGTTGGAACTTCCGATCCACCATCAGAAATTCCGATCTGTCGTGGACAGAAATAGATCTAATCTATTTTTCCACCATGTATCTCCATACATGAGGGATCCAGATCGAACACTACGCACGTAGGCTCTGATACCACTATTGGGCAATAGGGGAGCTACGCTATCCGGAAAATTCAAAATTTTACGCCCTAGGCCCAAGATTCATGCGCGTGTGAGATCATAGATCGGTACCTTCTAGCACGAGACGCGCTAGGTGCAGCAAAAGAAGATGTTGGAGCAGCGCATCAAGCCTCTCCTCGCTTCGTCCTTGTCGTCCTTCGCTGATCTAATCGATGAATACGACATAGTCATTCGCATGTAGATGTCCACAAGCATCACTATTGGAGCAACGTCTCCACGGAGTCCACACGTACAGGGATGGAGTACCTCCCATGGCAGCGTGCTAGCACCGCACATGAGAGACGAGGATCCTTGACCTCAACATTTGAGATCAATAAAGGAAGGAGAAAACTCTTGGGTGGCTAGGTCTAATCTAGGATTATTGCTTGCCCCAAGACGTCCTCCTCCTTTCCTTTTATAGGGCTGAGAGACCCCTGGTCGTGCTCATCCCGAAACCCCCAAAACCATAACAGATCCAATCTGTTTTCCCATGTCGGAACTTCTGATACAGGATCAGAACTTCCGACAGGGTATTTTAGGTCTCCTTATACAGTACGACACACAACAGATCCAATCTATTATCGCCCACCTCGGAACTTCTGATACCATATCATAACTTCCGATCAGTACAAAAATTCCCCGATTCCGATTCGGAACTTTTGGCTCATCGGAACTTCTGATACCATATCAGAACTTCCGAAGCAACATTTGCTCTCTGTATCGAGAATAGAAAATAACCTGAACTTCCGATACTTCCTATCAGAACTTCTGATCCATGGAATTTTCTTGGCATAACCTACACATGGTGGCGGATTGATGGGACACTTTGGTGTGCAGATGGAGGACATACTTGTTGATCACTTCTTTTGGCCCAAGATGAGGTGGGATGTTGACCGATTCATCTGCACAACATGTCAAAAATCTAAGTCACGATTGCATGCTCATGGTCTTTACATGCCCCTTCCTGTTCCCAGCGTACCTTCGGAGGATATATCCATGGACTTTGTTTTAGGACTACCTAGAACAAAGAAGGGAAGGGATAGTGTTTACACCGAGATTTGGTAAAACCCAGGCCCACTAAGGATACCACACGATCAACAAAATTCAAAGAAGTCCGGTCAAAGGTGGTCAAAGAAGCTCATCCATATCGTTACAACATGGTCGGATATGAAGGAGCCGACAAAGGTAAGAGAAGATAAAGATGATCCAGAATCGGTTACAACGTAGATTACTTGGGTGGAAAGTCTCCAGACTATGAATATGTATCTAATTAGCTATGTTTTTAAAGATATACACACAATCAACCACAACAAAGTTATTCTTTCAGCGCATCACCACCATTGGGTTCCCAAGGTTAATCTTGGTAGGGCTTGGCACTTTGAACTGGGCTGCCTCGTTCCAATCTCCGGTGAAGAGGCGAGTCCCGCCACCCTGTGGACCATGTCGGCTAGGTCATTGTTCATCAGGGTTGCATCGTATCGATCTCTTGAGGCATCAGCTAGGTCAGCATGATCACTGGTTTATCTTGGTGTATTTGCTAGGTCTAAGGTTGCATCACTTTCATCTCTTAGATTGAGGTGAATTAGGTGTCATAGTTTGAAGCTTCATCGGTTAGGTCCAACATCTCGTTCTGTTGTATCTAGTTCATGTTGTGTATCGTTCATATGAATAAAGTATGCCTGATGCATTGAAGTATTATTGATTTCTCATGATTAGCAACTATCTTGGTTAGGTCTGATCTTGCAGTTACAATGTTTTGATGATATGGATATGTTGTTTGGTATGCTGAGTTTAGTTTTATCGGAGTACAAGCCGATAGGTTATCTTTAATTTTGTGTCATATTCTACATGCATCTGAGAGGTATCCATCGGCCTTTACTCACAAGGACTTTATCCTATCAGCCTTTAATCACAAACACCGTAACTTTGGAATCCCTTCATAAAATGGAATGTTTGAGTACTCTTTGGAAAGCTGAGAATGTCTTCATGGAAGATAATATATTTATTCAACCGAGAAATCCCAAGAAGGCACAATAACCATTGTTTTCCTTCTTCTAATCAATATGTTTCCTTTTTCTAGACAATATATTTAGGTAATAATTAGTAGTTTCCGTATGCAATAAGTTGCAAAACATTGGGAACGTCCATAAGGCTATAAATACCCTAGAGACTTCAGTTGTAAATCTGTTTGGTTGAATACAAAGTTTAGCTACACTACTTTGCCAGTTTAAGCAGTGGTCGGTTAGATCGTCATTTTGCTGCTCTAGAACTTACCCCTTGTATCTATGCGAAATTAGTGTGAGTGCACACTTGTTCATCTTGTTATTACTAGTTCTCGATTTCTTACAGGAACAAGAACCCTCGTGGTTTGGTTGATCATCCTCCATAAAGATCACGAATAGCCTTGGAGTTAGTGTAGCGATTGCTAAGGCGCAACATCCATGGATGCTTGTAGTTGGATCGTGAACGTCTTCTCCTTCTACCAATCGAATTATCCTCTCATCGAAAGATTGGGCCACCCAAGTCCTCATCATGTGGGAACTAATATAGTAAAATCCTTCACTACTAATAATAGTAATAGTACCCAAAATTGTTATCAGTATATATATCCATATGGTAGTAGTAAAAAACTCCATTGGTCTATCGACTTCCATAAGTTTATCAATTTGGCCCATGTTTAATGGGAACTGATATATGAAAAGTTATCGATTTAGTGCATGTTTAATGATGTGTATCGACTAGAGGAGTTGTCTACGACTGAAGAAAGAGAAGGCATATTGTTAGAGGTATCGACCATGCTACGTGTCGGTTGTGGCTTGGGTTTAGCTATAGGCTAGTGATCAGATTTGTGAAGAATCCGAACGATGGCCCAGAGAGATTTATATATCAATATGATAATAATAAAAAATCCATTGGTCTATTGATTTGTCTCACACTTAGTGGGAAATTATATATGTAATATGATAGTAAAAATCTTTATCGCTCAATATTGACTTTCATCGGCTATCAATTCGACCCACAATTAATGGGAACTGATATATATATATATATGTATATAATAGTGCTCAAAACTACTATTGTTTCATGTTGTCAGTCGATGGCTAGTACGATTTACCCTCGTGGCCTGATATATGTAGAGATGCATTATAGCTTATATACGTAAGAACTACCACCTATTACTATTCTACCCTCATGGATTATCTGTGCTGTTGTCCAGTAGTTGTGATGCATCAACTTCCCATCACACACATTTTGTGTTGTTGGAGCATCGAACAGTCATGTCGTTGTAGTCAAGGAAGGTTATTTTTCTTGTGGAGGCAAAGGATACAATTGCTTTTGGAGTATTGAAACCGCAAGATATCACTGGTTTTGGTCAGTGCTTAGTCTGTGTTTGCTCCACATTTGGATTGCACTTTTATTATGTTCAACCCATAATATAGAGTAAGTGTATATGAAAAGAAGTGGACAACACATTTGGATTGCACTTTTATTATGTTAAACCCACTTCGGTAGTGTAGAATGTAAAGTAAATTGCTATAACTAAATTCAACAAGTGATTCCATAACGAGCAAACATTTGCTAACTTGTGAAACATGTAACTCCCTTAAAAGGTTGTGATAGGATTGTCGTGCCAATATAAAAATATAGCAAGTTAATTGGAGACAAAACCCAAGATTGGGTTTCAAGAACTACATTAAGAAAATAAATTGACACATTAAGTTTGTGTAGATAACATAATTTAGAAAAAGAAACTTACCTTGAACCTATATAGAGAACTAGCAAAGGAATGAAATGAATGAAACTAAGATAAATGAAGAGATTTCTTACCTCACAGTTGTGAGGAAGATGTGAAACATCTGCAGTATCAAATCATCACAATAAAGATACAACATCACCAAACATGAGACTCTCCATATCATCCAATTTTTCAAAAGGCCTCACCATTATGGAGAACATATCATAGCACAAAGTAAATAGTGGAGGTTAGATATTAGGTTACAAAGTATGAAATAATCATGTATGAAGTACAAAACAACATCATCTTCACCACAAAAGAAAAACATTTATATCATCACATCATCATCATAGGGAGTATCAAGTACAATCAAACTAGTAATCTTAGATGTTGGAACAATTGTGTTAGTTCCAGCAGGTTTTTATGTGGTGGAGTGTGATGTGGATAATGAACCTCGAGGGGTTCTAACAGAGGGAGAAAAGGGTTTATACTGGTTCGGGCCTCTCCTGAGAGATAATAACCCTACGTCCAGTTGTGGTGGATTTGGCATGGTATGCCCTAGTATGGAGCAATAATTCCAGGGTCTCTTGGCCCCCTTTAGCGTGTCCTGCTACAAAGGCTTGGCCCTGCTTTTATAGGCACGCAGGCCTTAAGGAAAAGACCAAGATACCCTCTACAAGCCCCTAGGCTTATAGGGGTAGACAGGGAAAGGGAGCTAGCTACTGCACAAAGGTACCGGACAACTTTACAGCTTTACAGACGTGTCAGGCTATGCCAGGCTTTGACCAGCTAAACGACACACCGAAGGCGGAGGCTGGGGGGAAGGCTTCGAAGTGTACCCTGGAGGGGGGCTTCGAAGCATGCTCCGGAAGGCGGTCTCCGAACTTGGCTCCGGAGGGAGGGCGGCCTCCGAGCTGGGCTCCCGGAGGGCAGCCTTCGGACTTGGCTCCGGAAGGCGGCCTCCGGACTTGGCTCCGGAGGGCGGCCTCCGAGCTGGGCTCCTAGAGGGCAGCCTTCGGACTTGGCTCCGGAGGGCGGCCTCCGGACTTGGCTCCGGAGGGCGGCCTCCGAGCTGGGCTCCCGGAGGGCAGCCTTCAGACTTGGCTCCGGAGGGCGGCCTCCGGACTTGGCTCCGGAGGGCGGCCTCCGGACTGGGCTTCCGGAGGGCAGCCTCCGGACTTGGCTCCCGGAGGGCGGCCTCCGGACTGGGCTCCCGGAGGGCAGCCTCCGGACTTGGCTCCGGAGGGCGGCCTCCGGACTGGGCTCCCGGAGGGCAGCCTTCGGACATGGCTTGAGGCCTGGGAAACAGCTTCTTGTAGCGGAAACGGGCCTCGACGGCGTTGGGCTCTGAGCCGAAGGCTGCCTGAGGCTGACGTCATTTGGCCCCTGTACAGGGAAATATATTCCCCCAACAGTAGCCCCTCGCGAGTAGGCCTTCGGTACGAAGGGGTGCACGCGCCCTTAGGACAAATGACCTGAAAACACAACTTCAGAGAAAACATGCCTTCGGAGCTTGGACCGAAGGTGACCTCGATACTCGGGGGTAATAAATGCCCGCGCTAGTTGCCAGAACGACCTCGGGGAGCCCGAACGGCTCCGCAACGGTCAGAAAAGTTACCGTTACCTTGCTCTGGGCCGATTCGCCTTCGCTGGAGGCACACACGGCGGTGGGTTTGGCCCACGACGGTTGAAATTCTTACCGCGCCTATAAATAGGGGCTTACCGCGTGCGGCTTCGGCACATTCTCATTTGCTTCCTTCTCGTTGCCTTGCAACCTTCGCTCTCTTCTTCCTCTTAGCTTCGCTAGCTCCCGACCTTCGCTAATTTTAGCCCCTCGCGGCGAAGTCCCACCAACATGCCGAAGAAGGCGGTGGCGAAGCATCTGGCCTTGGGCTCGAGCTCGGGCTCCGCCCAGGTGCAGGCAGCGGCGGCTGCGGCAGCGAAGACTGCGCCTAGGCGGCTGTGGCCGAGGGACCTTCGGACGCCCTCAGACAAGTTTGAGCAGACCTTGGAGAAGAGGGCCTCGATCTCCACGGAGGAGTCGGTCCGGAGGGCCTGCGAAGGGAGGATAGCGGCGAAGATCCAGCTTCGGGTCCCGGAGAAGTCGGAGGCTGAGCCGAGGCCTCGTGCTGACGAGGTGGTGGTGTTCAAGGCCTTTTTCGAAGCCGGCCTCGGACTGCCTGCAGTGGGGATGCTAAGCGAAGTCCTCAAGGCTTACAACCTCGAGCTCCCTCAGCTTTCGCCCAACGCAGTAGCGAGGTTAGCTGTCTTCGAGTGGGCCATGAGGGCCGAGGGCTGCGAGGGCCGCGCGGATGTCTTCGTCGCCCTCCATGACGCCAACTGCCAACTGAAGCCAAGGGAGGGGACAGACCGCGTCAAGAGGGCGCTGGCCTTCGGCAGCGCCAACTTCCTGCTTCGAAAAGAGTATCAAGACGCCTTCCCGGCGAGGGCCGTAAACAACAAATGGTACTCGAGGTGGGACCAAGAGTGGTTCTACGCCTCCGTCGGCGCGAACTCCCCCCTTCGGAGCACCAACGCCCACATCTTGTACCGGCGCGAAGGGGTGGTGCAGACCAGCGAAGACATCCTTCGCTCGAGGATCTTGCTGCTCCGGAGAGTGGCCGCGAAGATGAGTATGAGGGACCTCACGGAGGAGTTCATCACCCTCCTGCTCAGTCCCCTCGCGCGCTCCTGGCCGGAGGGGCTCTTCTAGGCTTCGGGTCGAGGTGAACTTAGCGAGTTGGCCTTCGACCGCTTCTGTAAGGCTTCGCAATCTCTTTGCTTTTAATACTTCGTAGATTTTCACTTCTAACTCAAACTTTTCATGAAGCCGACCTCGAAATGAGGACCCCAGAGGAGGCCATCGCGGCGGCGGATCGAGTCGTTGGGACTCCGACCCCCGAGGAGCAGACCCAGCACCTCGCGCTGGTGGGGTCCTGGGAGCGCTGGAACAGAGTATGGACCGCGCTCGACCTCGGAGGGCTCCCTGCTCTGCCGGACTTCGCCCACCTGACTACCTCGTCGGCCGGAGCCAAGAGGAAGAGGGGGGACGAGGACGAACCGGATGCTTCGGGACCCCGGCCAGAGGTCCCCGCGGCCGGAGTTTCTAATTCGGGGGAGGTTGCGGTGAAGCCCGCAACCACTCCGACCTCCAAGAAGGCAGTGAAGCCCCTGGCGGCGAGGCCTTCGGCGGTAGAGGCCGATGCGCACACCCCGGTCGCCAAGGAGGCCACGGATGCCCCGGTGGAACCAACTTCGGGCGCGGAGGTGGATGCGCCAGCTTCACAGCGAAGGGGCTGGAGGACACACTTAGCCCCACCTTCCTTCCAAGAAATCTCCGACGAAGGTAAACCCTTTTTGCATGCTTCTCTTCGATATGCGGATTTTGACTTGGCTCCCTACAGAGGACGAAGATGATGCGAGGCCCGCTGTGGCGAAGCCGGTAGGCGAAGGTGGATCGAAGCCTGCCGAGGCGAAGCCCACGGAAGCTTCGAGCAGCAGCGGCAGCAGCAGCAGCGGCGGCAGCAATTCGGAGTCCGAGAGTACTTCGTCCGACGACGAAGGCAGCGGAGGCTGCGAGGTCCCTTGAGGCGAAGAAGAAGTGGACGTGGTGGGCTTGAGCCCCACCTCGCCGAAGCCCGCGGAGGCGACCGTGGCCGTGATTCACCCTTTCAAGCCGAGGGGGGCGTGACGGTGGCGGCGATCCACGGTTTCCGCGAGGCTTGTGCTTCTGCGGAGGGGGGGACTTGGTGGCCCAGCTTAGCCACCTAGACCCCACGGATCTCTTTGTCAGCTCGAACGAAGTCCTCATGCGGGTGAGCGAAGCCCCTTGCAGCCTCGAACTATACTTTAGCTCTTGGTTAATACTTATGATTTCTTGAATTTCTGCAGGCCTTCGCACTGAACGCAGCAGCTTCGACTGTTGCCGACAGGCGGATGGAGCACCTCGCAGAGGAGAAGGAGGCCCTTCGCCACGAGGTCTCGGAGGAAGCCGAGAAACGGAGGCGGGCCGAGGCTTCGGCTGCTGAGGCGAAGGAAGCTAAGGAAGCCTTGGCCTCGGAGACAGCTCGGCTCCGCGCGGAGCTCCAGGCTTCGAAGGATGCTGAGGCCAGACAGGCGAAGGAGAACGAGGAGCTCCGCCAACGGGCTCAGGATCTTGAGAGCTTCGTCGTGGCCAATCTTGGCGAAGCCACCCAGAGCCTGACCGAGGTCCTTGAGAAAATAGGGACCGAGTGCTGGGCTCCGGACTTTGGTGATCAGGACTCGATTGGGGACCGCGCCGATTTCTTGAAGATTGCGGCTTCGATAGCGGACGAAGCGTTGACGGGCTTCGCTCTTATGGCCGGTCGAGTCGCCGGCCAAGGGGTGTTGCAGATGCTCCATGCCGCGGGGTGTGACCACCTTCGGGCGGCAACCTCCGTGACCCCAGTGGCTTTCGGGGGTCCGCACTTGGTGACACCTCCGGCCGAAGTTCGCGGAGCCTGGCGGCGGCTGCAGGAACCCTGGAAGGAGCAAGGCTGCGAAGCAGTCCTCGACCTCCAGAAGGCCCTTCAATACCGCCGAGCCAAAGCGCCTGCTGCGCCTGATCAGCCTTCGACTTCGACACCTCCGCCTCCGAAGGTGTAGATATCCTTAGGCCTTTTGTAATACTTAGCTGCAGGCTTGTAAAAACTCTATCAGCTTATTAATATGAATGCGGGGGTTTTTTATACCTACCCAGGCTCAGACTCCGAGCGTAGACCTCGAAGTCCTCGAGGACTCCGATGAGCTTCAACAGTTGTGGGCGATCCTCGAAGTAGCTAGGTCCGAAGGCCCCCCTCGGTTTAAGCTTCCGAGGGGGCCTAGCGGCGAAGCCATCTCCGAAGTAGCTCAGGATTTACTAGCCGCTGTGAAGACGGAGTCCCTTCAGAGCCCTTTGTCTTTGCCTTCGCGAACGGCCTTAGCAGGCGACGAAGCCCTAAACTTTTCTGCCTTCGATACGGCACCGCCTGCTTCGCTAACTTGGAGCGACCTGCAAAGTGGAATACGAAGCCTACGGGCTTCGGAGCCTGGACGGGCTGGTCGAGGGAGAGCGGGCTCCGACGAGGCAACGTCCAGCCGAGGTGGCCCTCGCCGAAAAAGGGGCAAGCGAGGGTTGGGGCCTCGCACACGGTTCTTCTTACGTTTAGATATAGACTATACGTAGTTTTGCTTTCGAAGTATGTTTGTAACACACTTCTCAATATACAATGAATGGAGTTTGTTATATTTGCATACTTCGCCTGTATGCTTCGCATTGTTTGGCTTCAAACGTTTTAGCTTGTCACGCTCGTACTGCGTATTACTTTCGCACACCTCGCATACATGCTTCCCCCCTTTGCTCGTGGCAGCTAGGGACTTAGCCGTTGCTGGTGCGGGCAAGAAATAAAAGATGCGAAGGGTGCGCCTTTCGGCGGCTTCGACGCATGAAATTTTATTTAAGCGAAGGCCTCTTTGGGCTTCGAATGCTTTGATTTGGTGCGAAGCAAGGCTTCGGCTGCTCGGAATTTCACTGAGCGAAGGCCTCTTTTGGGCTTCGAACGTGCTAACTTGGTGCGAAGCAAGGCTTCGGCACAACCAAGCTTAGCGAGGCATGCTAGGATTTGGATGCTGTGCGTGAGCGAGGCTCTGAAACGCACTTAGATTTAGCGAAGTATAACTTCGAGATGCTTAGGCGTATTGTATATGAGCACGCGAAGCCAGGCTTCGGAGCGTGTTTGGATAATGAAGCAAGGCTTCGGAACTTGGTCCTGTAATGAGAAGGATAGTTGGTGTGGATTCACCGAACCTGTGATAATGTGAGCCACCTTCGACTCTGAGCCACCTTCGGCTCTGGGTCACCTTCGACCCTGGGATGCTTCGGGTGCGGAACCCGGAATCCCTGGGATGCTTCGGGTGCGGAGCCCGGAATCCCTGGACGCGTCGGGCCAGTGGCCCGGAGTCCTTTTAGCCCACTGCTACGGGCCCGGGGGCACTGTGTAGCCTTCGGAGGGGTACTCCGGATTTTATAAAGCGAAGCAAGGCTTCGTATTTTAAACAAAGTGAAGCAAGGCTTCAAGTTTTTGACAAGGCAAAGCGTGGCTTCGGTTTTTGAAAAGGCGAAGCATGGCTTCGATTTCTCAATAAGATGGAGCAAAAGTTTGCATTCAAAGGCGAAGCAGGGCTTCGGCTTTAAGGTGAAGCAGGGCTTCGAATTTATATTAATGTAATTGCAGATTGTTACATCGAAGTAAGGCTTCGGACCGTACATACCTTGTAGCCCTTGGGGCTTTGACAGCCTTCGAAACGTGGAGCGGAGCCCCTTGCCGGAGAGTGAGCTCCGGTATGTGAAGGATGGAGGAAGGCGAAGGTGGCCTTCGAGCTACACCCGAAGCCCCTTGCCGGAGGGTGCGCGAAGCAAGAAAACTTCGAAGCTCCCCCCTCAGGCGTACTTCGGGTTGCAGACAGTGGTAGAGAACTTAGCTTCTAGGACTAAGGTCCCCACGGACGGCGCCAACTGTTGGAACAATTGTGTTAGTTCTAGCAGGTTTTTATGTGGTGGAGTGTGATGTGGATAATGAACCTCGAGGGGTTCTAACAGAGGGAGAAAAGGGTTTATACTGGTTCGGGCCTCTCCTGAGAGATAATAACCCTACGTCCAGTTGTGGTGGATTTGGCATGGTATGCCCTAGTATGGAGCAATAATTCCAGGGTCTCTTGGCCCCCTTTAGCGTGTCCTGCTACAAAGGCTTGGCCCTGCTTTTATAGGCACGCAGGCCTTAAGGAAAAGACCAAGATACCCTCTACAAGACCCTAGGCTTATAGGGGTAGACAGGGAAAGGGAGCTAGCTACTGCACAAAGGTACCAGACAACTTTACAGCTTTACAGACGTGTCAGGCTATGCCAGGCTTTGACCAGCTAAATGACACACCGAAGGCGGAGGCTGGGGGGAAGGCTTCGAAGTGTACCCCGGAGGGGGGCTTCGAAGCATGCTCCGGAAGGCGGCCTCCGAACTTGGCTCCGGAGGGAGGGCGACCTCCGAGCTGGGCTCCTGGAGGGCAGCCTTCGGACTTGGCTCCGGAAGGCGGCCTCCGGACTTGGCTCCGGAGGGCGGCCTCCGAGCTTGGCTCCCGGAGGGCAGCCTTCGGACTTGGCTCCAGAGGGCGGCCTCCGAGCTGGGCTCCCGGAGGGCAGCCTTCGGACTTGGCTCCAGAGGGCGGCCTCCGGACTTGGCTCCGGAGGGCGGCCTCCGGACTGGGCTCCCGGAGGGCGGCCTCCGGACTGGGCTTCCGGAGGGCAGCCTCTGGACTTGGCTCCCAGAGGGCGGCCTCCGGACTTGGCTCCCGGAGGGCGGCCTCCGGACTGGGCTCCCGGAGGGCAGCCTCCGGACTTGGCTCCGGACGGCGGCCTTCGGACTAGGCTCCCGGAGGGCAGCCTTCGGACTTGGCTTGAGGCCTGGGGAACAGCTTCTTGTAGCGGAAACGGGCCTCGACGGTGTTGGGCTCTGGGCCGAAGGCTGCCTGAGGCTGACGTCATTTGGCCCCTGTACAGGGAAATATATTCCCCCAACATTAGAAATACATGATATTATAGCAAGTGTCACATTACAGTTAGAATATCTCAATAGTTCTTTATTGGCTAGAGAAACTATTCTCGGACCCACGACACTAATCGTGTTTCAGGAGGGGCTTGCTACACTTTTAGTAAGTATTTTTACCATAATTTTGGGACCAACCAGCAAAATAAAAACACAATATTAAATAATTTAGTTATTTTGGTATGGCATATGTCACATTAATCTTTGCATGAAATAATGTGATTGGCATTTTAAATATAGTGTGCGACCTATAAATGTTTGAAAGCCTAGTGTGTGCTTTTGAAGGCATGGCCTATTGTTTGTTTTGCCCAAACATGATTTGTTTATCGAAGATAAAAGATCTAAGAGCACCACTTGTGTCTAACTATGGGACCATCGGATGTGAAAAAAACAAATAATTTACCTATTTCGGTATGACATATGTCACATACATTATTACGTCAAATAATGTGAGTAACATTTTTAAGATAGTGTGGGACAATATAGCATCCGAGAATCCTCAAGTGGAGGTAACCTGTCTGGCTAGTGTGGTTACACTGCTTGTGTTGAATACTAATCATAACTCATATTAATTGTTGATAATCATAATTGCTTTACAAATGTTTTACCTTAAAATTGGATTTATGGAAATAAACCCAATTATGCCTTCCTTGTTATACATTTTAATTATATTCACCATTTCCTTATGGCTTATTGAGCATCAAAGTACTCAACCTTGCTTTAACTTTCCAATTGTTAACAGAGAAGGATTGTTGGGGGAAAATATCTCATCTTCGGGGTTATTGCCGAAACAGCATAAAGGCAGATAGCAGATTCGAAGGTTCCCAGACGTTCATCTTCGAAGATACCCGGAGTCAAGTTCGAAGTACGAAGATAGGCATTGGTTCGGAGTACATCTTCGAACTAAAGTTTTTCAAGATCTTTTCTGCCAGCTAAGATGGAAGACTTATCTTCTTTCTCATTAGATTAGTCTTTTACCATTTTAGCCCTATTAAGGGAGCCGAATAGTTTCTACTATGTCGGTTGTAATAGAAGGGGTAAATAGGTCTTTTCCTTAATATTTGGGCCTATAAATACCCCCCATTTCACCCTGTAATAGGGACCGAATACAAGTTATTCAATACACACATTCGAACTATTCTAAGTTGTTATCCTTTCGGAGGCTTAGAACAGTTCTCTTCGCAAACACTTCGTTTGTTAGTTTCTTTTCTACAGAAACCTGTTAGCGTAATCTTTTACGCCAACAGTTGGCGCCGTCCGTGGGGAACCTAGTCCGAAAAACTTCGTTCTCTACCAACTCTTGCATCATGCCTCCTAAGCGGAGCACACCTCGCAATCCCACTCGGAGGTCTTCTCGGATCTCCGGAGAGATACCCTTCGACACGGTTGAAGTCGGAGGGTCTTCGGCATTCCCTCCGCAAACTCCGGAAGGGGCTTCCATCCCTCGAACATACGAAGCTTCTCCGCCAACCCCTTCCATACTTTGACCACCCGGAGTCCCTCCTCCCCCCTCCATCCCAATTCGAACTGATCCTACTAGTTCTCAAGACCCGGAAGATCCTTCCGGAGGAAATGAAGATAATCTTGGAGATATGGCCACTCAAATGGCCAACCTTCAAGCTGAAGTGGCAAGGTGGCGACAGGAAGCTGCGAACAGGCTTCGCTCTCAAGCCACCCCAACCATCCCAGAAGTGCCCGAAGACGATGATCTCGATTATCCCGAAGCCCCGGAGAACGCCTCCTTCGATAATGAATCTCCGCTGCATCCTGAGCTGCAGAAGGTTCGCTTTGATCCAAAGTTCAAAACTTCGAAGCTCTGTAAGTATGCCGGAGATGAAGATCCCGGAGAGTTCGTTCGTTCTTATGCCCTAGCAATTGAAGCTAGTGGAGGAGTTCGAGACACCATGGCGAAGTGCTTCCCTTTAGCTCTTCAAGGAGTGGCATTAAGGTGGTTCTGGTCCTTGAAGCCAGGATCAATTAATTCATGGTCGCAGCTGAAGAAGAAGTTTATAAGAAACTTTCAAGGCACCTTCGTGCCTCCCATGTCAACAGGAAGCCTTTTCCAGGTGAAACAGCTCCCCGGAGAAACATTGAGGCAATATTTTAAGCGCTTCGCTCATACGAAGTCGCAAATCCGGGGGTTGTCTGCATCTTCGGTAGTTGATGCAGCTCGGGAAGGCGTCACTCATCAAGGCCTTCTGGATAAACTTCATCGAAAAAGCATCTCCTCGGTCTCTCAGTTGATGGCATACTTCGAGGAGTATGCGAGGTCAGAAGAGGGTTGGCTTCGAAGGACTGCTGCTACTTCGTCCATATTGCAAGAAGTCAAAGTAGAAGTGAAAACTTCGGCACAGCCGCAAGAACCAGTCTTCGAAGTGCAACATGATCGGAGAAGAGGGCAAAAGCACCCTCGTTCTGAAGTCATGAATATTGCACCCCCACAAAAGTTTACACAGAGAGCTCCACAGTCTACGGGGAACAAGGCCAGCGGCTGGAGGCCGCCAGGGAAAACGGCTGGCAAGGGCCAGACCCTTTTCTGCTGCATCCATGGAGAAAATCGAAGCCATGCAACTGATACTTGCAAGGCTATACTTACCCTGAGGGGAGAGTACCTAGAGAGAACTTCGGGTCGAGGTACTACCGACCGAGTTCCAGCTGCAACACGCCCCGAGCCGGTCCAGGCTGTGGCGCGGATAGAAAACTTTGATGCTACAAGACACCCTCCAGTGGCCAATGTTATGCCACCTCCGAAGCAAGAGGATGGCCAAGATAGAGGAAAAAGAGTAGTTCTCCCTATCTCCGGAGGAGGTACCCTCGGAAGCATGTCCAAGAGACAGCGAAGGGACTACATCAGAGAAGTAGGCCATATTGGAACTTCGTCATCTGCAGCTGCAATGCCGGAGTGGTCTCACGTTCCGATATCTTTTTCTGCGGAGGATGCAGCTGGAATTAAGTTCCCGCATGCAGATCCACTGGTTATCACTGCTGATATTGCGGGTACTGAAGTTCGAAGGGTGTTGATTGATGGAGGTAGTTCGGCAGATATCATCTTTGTTCAAGCCTTCGATCAATTGTGCATTTCCAGGAAGCATCTCCTTCCAGCGGCTCGTCCTCTGCAAGGCTTCGCAGGACCTCCGCTTGATGCACTTGGCCAAATAGGCCTAGAAGTTACCTTCGGAGAAGGTTTATTGGCCCGGACTGAGGAAGTAATCTTCGATGTTGTAGATGCCCCGTATGCTTACAACGTCATCTTCGGAAGAGGCATGCTAAACCAGTTCGGAGCTGTGGCGCATCACAATTATTTGTGCATGAAGATGCCCACACAATCAGGAGTCCTTACAGTCTTCGGAGATCAAGCCATTGCTCGGTGGGCGGAATATGGTCATGGTCCCCCTCTTGATCCAAGGCAAGTAAACAATGTACAAGATAATGAAGAAATTTTTTCAGCCACCTCCGAAGCCTCGAAGAAGTCCTTTCCGAGACCAAGCCCTGAGGGAGAAATTGCAACGAAAGTCATTGTTAAAGATGGTAAAGAGTATACATTTCAATTTGGTAAAGATTTACCCCCAGAAGTTGCAACCTCCTTGGAAAAGGTAGTAGAAGAAAATTTGGATGTCTTCGCTTGGTCTGACGAAGATATCACCGGAGTCGATCGGGATATCATTGAACATAGTTTACTTGTAAACCCGAAGGCCCGGCCTGCCCGGCAAGGACTCCGGAAAATGTCTGCAGAAAGAGCTGCTCTAGCGAAGGACGAAGTTGAGAAATTGTTGAAGGCTGGGATTATCAGAGAAGTGGCCCACACAGAATGGTTAGCCAACCCAGTCTTCGTCAGAAAGAAGTCTTCCGGGAAGTGGCGCATGTGCATTGATTTCACATCCTTGAATAAAGCATGCCCACGTGACCCCTACCCCATGCCCCGAATTGATCAATTGGTTGACTCCACCGCAGGTTCGGAGTTACTAAGCTTCCCCGACGCGTATTCTGGTTATCATCAAATATGGTTGAAACGCGAAGATGAGATCAAGACAAGCTTTGTAACTCCTTCGGGAGTCTTCTGTTATGTAAGAATGCCCTTCGGCTTAAGAAATGTCGGGGCTACTTTTTCAAGGCTAGTTGCTAAGGCTCTAGGTCATCAACTAGGTCGCAATGTGGAGGCCTATATGGATGATATTGTAATAAAGAGTGCTTTAAAGCACCAACATAGCCTAGACTTAGCAGAAACATTCAAAAGCATTCGGGCATGTGGGATCCGTCTTAACCCCGAAAAATGTATATTCGGAGCTAAGGCTGGAAAGCTGTTAGGGTATTTAGTTTCAAGCCGGGGAATTGAAGCTAGCCCTACTCAAATAACTGCGCTGCAGAAGATGGCTCCTCCGGAAAATTTAAAGCAAGTGCAAAAGCTGACTGGGCGTCTGGCAGCACTTAGCAGGTTTTTATCAAGGTCTGCGGAGAGAAGCTTGCTTATATTTAAAGCATTGAAAGGATCCGAAGATTTTGCATGGACACCGGAGTGTCAGAAAAGCTTCGAAGGTATTAAAGAGTATCTCAGTAATCTTGCTACACTCACGGTGCCTACTGCGGACGAAACCCTACTCCTTTACCTTGCAGCTACAGGTTCTGCTGTCAGCGCAGTCCTTGTCAGAGAAGTGGATTTCAATGGGAAGTTGGTCCAAAATCCTGTTTATTTTGTATCCTAAGCATTATCAGGAGCGAAGACAAGATACTCCGAACTTGAGAAGTTCGTTTATGCTCTGATAATGGCTTCGAGGAAGCTAAGACATTATTTTTTGGCACATAATGTAATTGTACCAACTTCGTATCCTTTAGGAGATATGCTCCGAAGTAAGGATTCCACTGGAAGGATTGGGAAGTGGGCAGTTGAGCTAGCACCCTGCGGCATATCTTTCTTGGCAAGGACAACAATCAAATCACAAGTCCTAGCAGACTTTGTAGCAGAATGGACTCCACCTGCGAATTTGGTTCTGGAGAAGTCAAGTGACGGAGTTTGGATTGTTTACTCCGATGGGGCTTTCCAAGCATCCGGAGCAGGCATTGGAGCAGTGTTGATTTCACCTTCAGGGCAAAGAGCAATGTACTCCGCAAGACTCAACTTTAAGTCTACCAATAATATAGCGGAGTATGAAGGGATTTTATTGGGACTCCGAAAAGCACGTGCTCTAGGGGCTACAAGAATAATTATAAAGACAGATTCTCAGATAGTAGCTGGGCACGTAGACAAAAGTTTCAAAGTTCGGCATCCACAACTTGCGAAGTATTTAGAAGAAATCCGTAAAATCGAAGCACACTTCAAGGGTATTTCCATTCGGAGTATACCAAGAGCAGAAAATGTGCAAGCGGACATTCTAGCAAAAAGCTGTAGCCGGAGCTGTGGATGTGCCTAAAGAAGCTTTCTATGAGGAGCTCAATATACCTTCGGTGCCACAAATTCCCTCTGCGGAGATTCTTTGCATTCCTAGTGCAGATTGGAAAAATTCGATCATGGAACTTTTACAGGGAGGAACAAATTTGCCCGAAGAGCCACAACTGTCAAGATTAAAGCTTAGAGCCAGAAATTATCAAATAATCAACAGTATTTTATACAAGGCCGGAGTATGTTCCCCTCTACTCTGATGTATATCTCAAGCCGAAGGCCAAGAAATTCTTCGAGAAATTCATGAAGGCCTTTGTGGCAGCCATTTAGCCCCTAGAGCTCTGGCAGGAAAAACACTTCGCCAGGGGCTTTATTGGCCTACAATAACAGCTGATGCGGAGAGCTTAGTTTGCACGTGTCAAGGATGCCAGTGGATGGGTCGACGGAGTCATCGCCCACCGACAGCTCTCCAAGTCATTGCTCCGGTATGGCCCATGGCCAGATAGGGTATGGATTTAATTGGTCCCTTTCCAGTAGCCAAGGGAAATCTGAAGTTCGCTGTGGTAGCTATTGAATATTTTTCTAAGTGGGTGGAAGCAGAACCCTTAACAGCTATCACTTCGAATAATGTACAGAAATTCTTCTGGAAGAATATAATTTGCCAGTTTGGAGTGCCTAGATACCTCACAGTTGATAATGGAACACAGTTCGACGCAGAACCCTTCAGGAAGTTTTGCGAAGATCTAGGCATTCAGCTATGTTTTGCTGCAGTGAGGCATCCTCAGTCTAATGGAGCCATAGAGCGAGCCAATGGAAATATTTTATCAGGGCTAAATCGAAGAATAGTAGGATTAGCAAAGGGACTGTGGACCGAAGAGCTTCCGAAGATTCTATGGTCCATTCGGACTACGCAAACAAGGTCCACAGGTTTTACTCCGTTCAGACTACTATTCGAAGATGAAGCTATGACTCCAACGGAGCTCAAAGG
Organism: Zizania palustris; assembly: GCA_019279435.1. NCBI lineage: Eukaryota > Viridiplantae > Streptophyta > Magnoliopsida > Poales > Poaceae > Zizania > Zizania palustris. The sequence goes on along the minus strand of JAAALK010000287.1, from coordinate 56,957,332 downwards.
AGGATCATTTCGCAGCACCGAGCCGGACATTGAAGAAGAAAGACAAGCTTCGTTAGATTTATCAGAAGAAACAAGACTTCGAGCTGTGGCAAATTTATCAAAGTATCATCAGCAAACGAAGGCTTGGTTTGACCCGAAGGTTAAGCTCAATGAACTAAGACCGGGTCATCTTGTTCTACGAAGCATTATAGCACCAGGGAAGTTAGGGAATAAATGGGAAGGTCCATACCTAATTGTCCGTTCAGGGCGCCCTGGCTCCTTTAAGTTAGCTAATTTAGAAGGTGAAGAGTTAGCGCATACTTGGCATGCGGAGCACCTAAAGCGATACTTCGCATAAGGGCTCCTTGTAATTCACTTGTAATCATCTTCTAAATTAATAAAGCATACGATCCTGATAGTGCCTTCCCCTCCTAGACTTCCATCTTCCGAGTGGACGCACTGGAACCGCGGGGTCGACCGAGAGGGAAGTGTCATGAAGCTGGGTTGTATTTTCAGACTTCGAACCTGCAAGTTCGAAGCTTCCGACGTGGGGGCTGACATAATCCGGAGCCCAAGCCACCAGTTTGTAGGCATCCGTAAAAGAGCCCAAAACCACATCATACGGAGTCCAAGCCATTGGCTGGTAGACTTCCGTAAAAAGAGCCGAAGGTGGCCAAAATCTGCGGAGTCCAAGCCATTGTCTGGTAGACTTCCGTAAAAAGAGACGAAGGTGGCCAAAATCTGCGAAGTCCAAGCCATTGGCTGGTAGACTTCCGCAAAAAAAGAGCCGAAGGTGGCCAAAATATACGGAGTCCAAGCCATTGGCTGGTAGATATCCGTAAAAAGAGTCCAAAGAGACCATTGCAAACTCCGAACCATTGGTTCGATAGAGATCGCAAAAATGAGCCGAAGGTGGCTAAAGCAAAACAGAGTTTGAGCCATGAGCTTCGAACATCTGTTAACATAGTCCAAAGTGACAAATTATCTAAGATACTAAGGTATCTTGAAAGTTATCTCAAGTGATTTCTTTCATAAAACAAAGGTACTAAATTGCCTTTCTTCCGACTGCAAATAGTCGAAGACATTTTATAAGATTTTAAAAGATCTTTAAATTGCAGAGGGGCTCCGAACCCCCAAAAAATTGTACTCCGAAGTTTTTCTTTGCGCATAACCATCTTTGAATACATTTCGAAGTTGCTTATACCCAAAGAGGGGCTAGTAAATATGGAGACAATTTTAAGTCGGTATTCATTATTCGAACGAATGTGTTTACAGATTACATTATGAAAAATTGGTATCTATACCAAGAAGGAATCGAAGACCTCTTCGGTCTCTAGAGCTAGGGGTGGAACGACTAGTTCCAGCACCGGGAGTTCTAATAACTTTGCGTTTAACTCTCTTGCTCCCCTTCGAAGCTCTAAAATCCTTTTGTTCTTGTTGAAGCTCGGCCCAAGTTCGAAGCCGTTCGGGGCTTCTTTCCCAGCTTCTAAGATCTTCAGATCTTTTATTTTGAACTTCATCTTCGTCTTCAGACCAAATAGTGTCTTCAGAAGACGAAGTGTTTACGTTAACCTCTTTTTCTTCCTCTTTAATATAAGACAATACATCTTTGATTACTTCGGGCGCAATTACGCCGGAGTCATCTCGAGGAATTAGAAATCGAGGACGCTTGTAAGTCTTTAGAAGTTTGAAGGTGTTCCATAATGAGCGAAGTTCGTCGTTAATTTCTAACACTTTGATATCTTCCGTATGAGACAAAGCCTAAAAATATGATAAACAAATTTTCATTGATAAAGGTTCATAAACATGAAGCTTTACATAGTCAAAAATCCTAAATTATTCCTAAACCTGTGGGTTCGGAGGAGGCTGACTACTCGAAGCTTGGTTCCGAACTTGCTTCTGGCGTTGGCCTTCATCGATCCAAGCCTTGATCGCGGAACGACCTTCGGCTCTCCATGAGGTTTGAAAGGCTCGCCAGGCAGCAGTCACGCCTTCGGAAGGAGTTAGAAGCCGCTCGTCGTCGAAGGTAATAGAGCCCTCTGCGCTCGGAGTGATTGCTCGGCCCAAGTCCTCGTAGTAACGAAGTAGTCCGATGGCAGACACTTGTCCGGAGAGTTCTCCATAGCGAATACCCGTCGTCTTCATTTGCTTCGCTGCCCCTTGGATCCTTTTTAACCGGCGCAGGAGAGTGACGTTGTCATCTGAAGGAAGTGATCCAGTAGTACCAAATACTCCAGAACACCTAGCATCTGTTCTATGACCTCCGTAGCTACCTTCTCAGACTTAAGCTTTTCTTCAATTAATGCATCCTTGCTCGAAGTCGTTTCTTCTAGAACTCCGGAAAGCCTAGCATTCTCCGTAGTTAAAGTATTCTTTTGATTTAGGAGTTGGCTAGCTTCCTCTTGGAGCCTAACAAGCTCGGACCCCGCATTAGCATGCTCCAACCGCACCCTTTCGATTTCTGCTCGAAGCACGATCCTTTCTGCTTCGAGCTCTTTATTTGCAGCCTCCAAGCCCTGTCTGGTCCTGCGTTCTGTTGAAATCATATTATCCATTTGAGCTACTCTAGCTTCGGAGAATGATAAGTTGCGCTGAAGAGCTTCGTTTTCTTCCCGAAGTTGAGCAATTTCACGCTCACCCGATAAAGTTGCAGCACGGGCCAAGACCGCTTGCTAAGAAAAGAAAAAATCGAAGTAAGAAATTATCCATGTATAATTCGCTATTGTTTCGAAGGTGTTCCGTACCTGGTAGGCTGCTCGTTCCATGGCAACGTTTAGCTCCGAACTCTTCGCCTCGCTTAAAATAGCTACCAGCTTTGTCTCCCTGACTTCGCGACTGGCTCGACCCAAAGGTTTGAGCAGATTCCGAAGCCCAGTTCTTTGCTCCAAAAAAGGAGTTAAAAGAGGGAGCATTGCCGAAGCTTCCTGGTCATTCCTGCTCGGCGAAGCTCCGGAGGGTTCTCCTGAGGTCCTCGGAGCTTCAGTAGATGGCCCTCCCTCAGTAGATCGACTTTCATCTGTTGATTCAGACGAAGTTGATCCTTGAGCAGGGAGAGGTTCTATATGTCTTTTACCCCTTCCAGGCCCCTGTTGAGCGACTTCCGGGTGCGGCTCCGAAGTTGTCGAAGGCCCTTGAATTGGACCTTCGCGATGTACTTCTATAGAAGAGGGCTCTGCAAAAGCAAAGGTATTATACATTGCATAATTTTGCAGAAAAGAATAAGAGAATTATGCGAAGTTTACCTTCGACATTTTGGGGGCAATCGAGCATCGGACTGCTCGGAGGATCGAAGGTGAGGTCTTCGTCTGAATCCACAGTTAAAACTTCAACTACCGGAGTATCTCCTTGAGCAGTCCTCTCTTCATCCAAAACTGAAGTTGTAGCAACTTCAACTTCACCCTCACCCACAGGGGCTTCGATTTGATCTTCCTCTTGAGCATCCGGAGTTCTCACTTCTTCAATATTAGCCTGAGACTCCGTCATACCTGCAGTATCTTCAATGTGAATAGCTGTTTGAGCTGCATCTTCATCAATCAACCTCACTAATAGTTTACCTTCATCCTCCTTAGAATCGGAGGTTGAGGATATTGGGCTCGGAGGTGCAGGCTTTCTAGGCTTTTTAGCCACCTTCTTCACCGGAGTCTTTGCGGAACTCGAAGCTCCAGCTTCGGCTTTCCTCTTTTTGGGTCTTTTCTCCGAAGGCACCCAATCCATCAGAGGGGGCGGAGTGAGTCCCAGCATCCCCCACACTCTGTTAAACCTTTCCCAACTTCCGACTAACTTGACTCTCCATTCTTTTTCGGTCGGAGTTGGAGCGCCCAAAATCTTCTCCGAAGCCCTTATGATTTGTTCCGAAGTAACAGTGGCTGAAGAAGCTAAAAAAGAAAAATAAATCAAGTTAATTTTTCTTCGAATGAATATGAATAAAACATATTGTCTTCGAAGTTACCTGCAGGGCTCGAAGTTGAAGCAATTTTTCGAAGACCGCCTTCCGAATCCTCTTCGAAGATAATAGGCCAGTTGGCCATCAGCGGAGAAATTTGCAGACCGAGGAATTATTCGGCTAAGTCTCGCATGCTTAACCTTCGGCTAATCTTCTGAAGCAGGTTGACTCGGGCTTCGAGCTGACCTTCGTTGGGCTGCACTAAGGCTTCCTTCCGGAATTGGATTTCTTTAAGGGATCCGGCCAGAGGACTGCTTGCCCCAACTTCGGCATAAAACCATCTCAGAACCCAATCAGTATACCATCTGGCATTGATGGCCTTGGCAGGAAACTGAAGGGCATACTCATCTCGAAGCCTAAAGTTGATACTACCGAAGGCTACTACTACTTTTTCACCTCCGGGGCCTACGAAGGTCTTTGGTTGGCATGTTGCTCTATGAAGTGCAGCGAAGATCTCTGCCCTCCCCTCACAACCTTCGGCTCTCAATGCCCATTCGAAGATAGCCAGTCTAGCTACTGCATTCGGAGATAATTGAGGGAGGGTGACATGGAATAGATCGAGTACCTCCGCTAGGAAATCTACTGCAGGAAGGCCCAAGCCGGCTTCGAAGAAGGATTCGAAAACAACTACTTCTCCGGGCCTTGGTGACAGAATAAGCTCTTTACCGGGCTTGCGGATCATCACTCCAGTACTAATTTTCCCTTCTACTGCGATTGCCAATGACTCTCTCTTGCAGGTAGAAGGCCCTAATTGGAAAGATTGATCCAAATATTTTGTTGATGGCGGGCACAGACCTTGATCATCGACATTTTGGGGATTTCTCCCTCCTGCCGCCACAGATGTCGCTGCAGATGCCGGAGGTGCCGTCGCCATTGCTGCCGCCGCTGCTGCAGCTGCGGCCTGCTGCCTAGCCAAAGCTGAAGGCCCCGCACCTTTGGTCTTCGCCATTGCAGTCACTGGGTTGCTTTGGAGAAACTGGAGGCTAGGGCTCAAGAACTCTAAGGGCTCAAAAGGTGTTTGATTGCGAGAAAGCGGTGAAAAGGTAACCGGGTAAGTTCTAGGCCTTCTATTTATAGCCTAGATTTTACTTTTTTACCGTTAGTCCATGCCGTTTCACATTCCTGCCGTTATTTTTCTCCGAAATTAACGCATTCTACAGTTTCCGTTAGAAACAGAAAGTTAATGGCTATTTTCTCTAAGTCTAAAAGACTTTCGAACTTCCTTAGTCGGTTCTAAGATAGTTCGAAAAGCAATTATCCTAAGACTGATTCGGAGTTTATATTTTCATACATTTCAGAGATGGATTAAAATCCAATAACCCCTATGTTTGGTTATCTTTTTCTTCCGTATACTGCTCTCCTAACATTACAGGTTAAACGGAGAAGCGTATTCGAGGGGCTACTGTTGGGGGAAAATATCTCATCTTTGGGGTTATTGCCGAAATAGCATAAAGGCAGATAGCAGATTCGAAGGTTCCCAGACGTTCATCTTCGAAGATACCCGGAGTCAAGTTCGAAGTACGAAGATAGGCATTGGTTCGGAGTACATCTTCGAACTAAGGTTTTTCAAGATCTTTTCTGCCAGCTAAGATGGAAGACTTATCTTCTTTCTCATTAGATTAGTCTTTTACCATTTTAGCCCTATTAAGGGAGCCGAATAGTTTCTACTATGTCGGTTGTAATAGAGGGGTAAATAGGTCTTTTCCTTAATATTTGGGCCTATAAATACCCCCCATTTCACCCTGTAATAGGGACCGAATACAAGTTATTCAATACACACATTCGAACTATTCTAAGTTGTTATCCTTTCGGAGGCTTAGAACAGTTCTCTTCGCAAACACTTCGTTTGTTAGTTTCTTTTCTACAGAAACCTGTTAGCGTAATCTTTTACGCCAACAAGGATGAAGGTTAGTCTTGAAGGTCTGATTTGTCCGCACTCATGAGCCCGTGAAGATGATGATGTAGGCTTCACTTGATTTTTCATTGCTACTATTTAGTTTGATTGTAAAGCTTTAAATTGCTTTATAACTACTATTGTGATTAATGTTGTTTCGTTGGCCTATTATTCAACATTGTTGATGTATACTATGCCTTTTCCAGAGACATGGATTAATATACATTTTGTTCGGAATGGAAATTCTGAACGTGACATAACCCATGAAATCAACTCATTTGTATAGGCTCTTATTTGCATGATTTTTGAATAGGAAAATTAACCATTCAAATTTTAGTTCCAGGCATTGCACCTTCGCCCAAGCAATAAGTCAGTGGCCACCCTTGGCATCCTTCCTTCCCCTCCATAGAAAACCATGTCAATTTTTATCAATTTACTTAATAGCCCACGTTGGGAGATCAATGGTCATGGAAGGTAGATGAGCATCAATGTTAGAACAAATTGAACTAGAGGTTCTCGACTACATCATGTGAAAACATCAAATTCTACCTAGCTAGTTGATCAACAATCTTATCAATGTAAGAAATTAATCTCGTCCTATGTGTTGATCATGTTTATTTTGTTCGATGGTGTTGTTATAATAAGTAGTCGTATCATAAAAAATTCTTAGTGGCATGCATGTTGTTGTGGTCTCACGTAAAACACAAAACTACAAAGTTCTTAGTAGATTGATAACCAAGTAGTGCATGCATGCATGTCAGAATTAGTTTCATGCTTGCGCGGTGAATTAGTTTTGCATGTGTTAGTTAACTTAGTATGCATGTAATGGGTTAGTGCCCGCTTGCATGCAACAATCATGTCATACATAGTGGGTTAGTGCTTGTATGCATGTGTTGATAGCAAAAAATGACATTAATGGCTAGATCGTCAAAATATCAATTTTGATGATTTGGGCCGAAAGTGCACATGTCCAGGGTTTGTCCGAAGCCCTACAGGGTCGAAGTCCTTTGAGATATGGGATCCGAAAGCCTCTAGCCAGCCCATGGGCTTCGGCCAGGAAGCCTTCGGAGGCCCACGCTGCCGAAGCTTCGGAAGCCTTTGGAGGCCCACGCTGCCAAAGCTTTGGCCCGAGAAGCAAGTCTCGACGGGCCTGGCCGTAGCCCACGCTACCGAAGCTTCAGCCCGAGGAGCAGGCCTCGACGGGCCTAGCCGAAGCCCACGCTGCCGAAGCTTCGGCCCGAGGAGTAGGCCTCGACGGGCCTGGCCGAATCCCACCTCGGCAGAGATAGAGTTGCACGCGTTTCTAGATCAATCTCTATCTCTATCTGGCCGAATTAATAGCAGATTAGATTAGGAGTTAACCCCCTATAAATAGAGAGGCATGGTCGGCGTGGAGAACCCCCCAACTCAAACCAAACCAAAGCCAATGCTTTGATCGTATTTACCTTACCTTTATTTTCCTGTACCTCTTCGTCGATTTGCCTGGAAGCCCTCCGTTGGCCGCTACGGAACAGTGGTAATCCTTGTTACTTCGCCTGTGAAGTATCCATTAATCTACGTAATAGATTGCTATCGCCTTGGTACTTCGCCTGTGAAGTACCCGCTAATCTGCGTAATAGATTGCTACCTTCGCTACTAGTGCAACACTTAGCAAAATTCAGTCCTCAGGCCAAATTGGTACTTCGCAATCTTATGTTGCAGGTTCGCACGTTCGGAGCCCCTTCATCGGAGGTGTCCGGAGCTAAGAGATCGGTTTTGGAGGTCCCAGGACACCCTTCGGCGGGACCATAGGCTTCGGCAACAGGCTTCGCCAGCATACTTTGTCGCAACAGGCACTCGCGCGTGGCCCTCGCGTCATTGTCCCATAGATTGTTGTATCGGATATATCACGCCGAACCCCACTATTCGGAGGTGATCATCGCATCCAGATCCATTCGGAGTCCACCTTCGGCCGGATCAGTCCGAATGCCGAAGCACCCTTCGGCGGAGCACTTCGCACCAGACGCCGAAGGTACCCTTCGGCGAACCCTTCGCATCATACTTCGAACCAGACGGTCTCCGACTGGTTTGCTGATTTTATTCTGTTTAATCTATTTCTTTCGGCTAATTGGATTGTTTTGTGTAATCTGGTTGCCTGGTGACTCCACCCCCTTATCACTATTAAGGGTAGTCGGAACGCGACGTTGGTGCCACGTCACACTTAGGCCTGTCCCTAAGTATCCGTGCACTTTTGGATCGTCGAACTGACCCAAGTGCGGGGGCACGTTTCCGTGTCAACACACTTTTTGGCGACTCCGCTCGGGAAGGCTACGCCAACATGATGAGTACGTCTACATCGGCCACCAGTACATCTACATCAACTACTACGTCTACACCGCCAATGGACACAATGGGAGGCGCGGATATCAACAACCGCAACATATTGTCGCCTACACATGAAGATATCCCCGCAGCAGACCGAGCAGAGATCGAGGCAAAGTTAAAGGCGCTCCAAGACATGATGCTTGGGGCTACGTCAAGACACGCGCAGGCTTCATCAAGCGCGACATCGTCACCCCCGACCTCGCTCAGGTCCAGGTAACACTTGTATCGCCTCATTTATCTTCTTTAGAAATTGAGCAAAAAATAGCTACATCAGTAGATCAAGCCGTTAGCGCTTCGCTAGCCAACCATTTAGATTCGGCAGTTAGATCCCAAGTAGAGGCAACTCTTAGGAGGTTCGGCTTCACTGAGGCCGTACCCCCGGTTCCCATTGCTAGTGCACCACTAGCAAACCACATATACAGTAGGACTAACGACAGCACTGGCACAATCATGTCTTCGGCTTCGCCACTTATGGCCGAGACCAATCATTACACCTACGGCCAAACCAACACTGCATACCACGCACCACCTGCACCAATACCCGCGTTGCCCGCACCATACACACAGACGCCCGGACACGAGCACATCACACAAATAGCATGTAGGGAAGACTCCCATGGCCGACACGCCGATATCGCACCGCGTGTCGCGCCCCCGCATGAGAGGCACACACAAACAACATACCAAGATGATATAGAGGAGCAGGTCCGCGCACTATTTAGGGAATGTGCTGGCTTCGTGCCCAAGCAACGGGTTAGGGTTTACCGTAAACCATACCCCGACCACCTTGATACAGTACCGTACCCCCACGGCTATAGAATCCCTGAATTCACTAAATTCAATGGCTAGGGTAGCAAGACTACACTAGATCACGTTAGTCAATTTTTGGCGCAGTGTGGAGAGGTTAGTGGGATAGATGCTCTAAAGGTTAGACTATTTTCTCTCTCGGTATCCGGCACAACTTTCACTTGGTTTTCAGCGCTCCCGTCGAACTCCATCCACACGTGGGACGATTTAGAGCGGAAATTCCATGATTATTTTTATATAGGTGAAACAGAACTTAGGCTCTCGCATTTGACATCATTTAAGCAGAAATCTAGTGAGAGCGCCTCTGAGTACATCAAGCATTTTAGGGATACTAGAAATCGATGTTTTAGCCTTAATATTTCGGAAAAGGACTTGGCGTAATTAGCTTTTAACGGGTTGCGTTCCGAAATTAAAAAGAGGTTAGATAACCAAAACTTCTTAGAAGTTAGCCAAGTTCTACAGCAGGCTCTGGTCCAAGAAGGCCGAGCCAAAGATAAGAAATTTATCAAGACGTTTAGAAAGCCTAGGGCTGAAATCCACATCATGGAATGTTCTGACAAGGAATAATCGGAAGAGGAGGATTCGGCAGACATGTACGCGGCCGAATGGGTTTGGAACACTAAAAATAAACCTGTCACATGCTCCGAGTTACGACCATCCCCCACAAAGAATCGGCTTAGTGAGGTCAAGTACTCGTTTGATATAACTAAATGTGATAAAATATTTGATTTTCTCTTAGAAAGTCAGCTTCTCAGGTTACCTAAGGGTCAAGTCATTCCACCTGCCGACGAGTTAAAGAAGCACCCATACTGTAAGTGGCATGATTCACATTCGCATAATACTAATGATTGCAATATTTTTCGACGGCAGATACAATCGGCCATAGAAGAAGGATGATTGAAGATAGACCATGATCTGAAGATGAAGCTGGATAAAGATCCTTTTCCAGTCAATGCCATCGACCTCGGCGAGAAGAAGGTGTTGATTCGGACGGCTAAAGGGAAAGATGTAATTATTGAAGAGCCACGCACTCGCACACTTGTGCCAAAGAATCCCGAGGTAGGAGTGTGGAAACAGATCATTAATACGCCTTCGACTAAGGCTCGCAAGAAGCCGAAGGTAACATATGACATGCTGCTGAACAAGCATTAGAGGAGGGCCACAGAAGCAGATCCACACGCCAAGCTAAAACAACCGAAGGGTCCAAGACCCTCGAAGGGTGGCTTCGGAACGAAGCACGCGAACCACCCGCGTGAAGGCTTCAGGCCACGGTGGCCTGATGCTCCGCACGGTGGTTCTGAGCCACAATGGCCGAACCCCCCGTACGACAACTTTGAACCCTAGTGGTCGGGTCCCCTATGCAATAGCTTTGGCCCCTAATGGCCAAACCCCGCACCGTGTTGGACTTCTCCGATGGGAGGCTTCGGCTCGCACTAGCCGAACATACCTTCGGCCTGGCAGGACACTTCGCTGGTGTGGTCCGAGACACCTTCGACTTGGCCGAACCCCCCTCCGGGTGAAGGGATCAGCTCAGAGTGGGCGAGGCCACTAGAGCCGCCGATGCCTCCGCCGTATGACTGGGCGAAGACCCCATGGGCTCCGCACGTATCCGGGTCAGGGTACCCTCCGCAACTTAACACTATGCCCTGTTTTCCTTCGGGGTATTATGGATGGCAGGGGCAAACAGACGCAGTGGAGGGGGGCATCGTCCACAGACTGTCCGTGGTGCCTCCGAATCGGACCATGTAGAGCGAAGACAAAGGCAGCGAGGACGCGGAGGCCAAAGTCAAGGAGTCTGAAGCCATAACCATCAGAGTTGGGTCTCAGGAAGTCCCAATCCCGAAGACTCTATCACCGAGGTCTGACGGAGGTAAGTCTCATGCTTCGGCCGAGCCCTGCGCCGAAGCTTGGTTCGATCGGCCGAATGAGGCCGGTCCGTCCGACGGGGTTCGCAGCGAAGCCTCCTCCAAACGCGAGGTGCACAAGGCCGAAGGGCACAGTACCACTTCGGCCAGAATTGATAGAAGTCGAATAGTAGCACCCGACACCAAGCCTCAGCCATCTTGGGCACCTCCAGGCCGAAGCTTAAAATATTGGTCTTGACATACACTACAATATACCTATTTATATCATAGTGTCAGGATAAGCAATCTAGAACAAAAGTATTGTGACAAAGCAAACCGACCTAGATTTTTTCAATTTTAGCACAATATATGGATATGTTTCATGATTTATATCATTTTCAGGTTAAAATTTCCACGAAGAGCATTTAAATATTCAAGTTGCGCATTTGCATCCAAAGAAAAATACTTAGCTACTAGGCATGTAAAATATAGCAAAACCATTCAGCCTACACATGCTAGTAACTAGAATAAGCAGTGACCATGTTCAGATTTTTAAGATATAAAAGCCAAGCTTATGACAGATATCAGATATATTCATGAGAGCTTAATCAATGTGGTCATGCGGCAAATATCCTATGCACATACATGCAAGTACATGTAAAAGAATTTAATCATATAGAAGAAGCTAGTGCAAGTGTGTAAATGCAATAATACATGGAAATCACACAAAAATACAAAAGAAATAAAAACAAAATAAAAACAAGATATCCAACTTCAAAAAGGATAAACCACACCCAAATTCCCTTGCAACCACTCAAAAGTTGTTTGATCTAAGGGTTTGGTAAGAATATATGCTAGCTAGTTATGGGGCTCAACATGAACAAGATCAATCATGTCTTTCTCATATTGGTATATCAGAAAATGAAATCTCACATCAATGTGTTTGGTTTTAGAGTGAAGACATGGGTTTTTCCCTACACTAATTGCACTAGTGCTATCACGAAACAAAAGCACTCTAGCAGGAAAAGATAACCCATAATCTTACAAAATAGAAATCATCCAAACAAGCTGTGAGCAAAAACTAGCGGTAGCCACATACTCAACATCGGTAGTGGAAAGGGCAACTCTACATTGCTTGCGTGAAGACCAAGAAACCAAGGAAGAACCAAGAAACTGACAAGTACCGGAAGTCGACTTGCGATCCAATCATCACCCGCCAAAATCATCGTTCAAATAACCACAAAGCTGAAGAGATGATGATGCTGAATAGAATAGACAAAGATCAGTGGCATATGTCAGATACCTAAAAATACGCTTCACTACTTGACAATGAGAAGTGTGCGGCGAAGAATGGAAGCGAGCGCACATACCCACCATGAACTAAATATTTGGTCTTGTCGTTGTCAGGTACAATAGCGATCCGATCATTCCTAAATACTCTTTCTCATTGACCTTGACATCATTCTCATCTTTATCCAAACCTCTATATGTTCCCATCAGGGTCATATGAGGCTTGAGCTCTCCACCAAAGTCAAACTTCTTGAGCATGTCCTTCATATAATTGCTTTGGTGGATGAAGATCCATTCCTTCACTTGCTTGATCTAGAGGCCGAGGGAGTATTTGAGCTCACCCATGAGTCTCATCTCAAACTCACTGCGCATATGATCAGAAAATCTAGAAATAAGCTTGTGAGAAGAACCACCGAAAATGATATCATCCACGTATATTTGTGTGATCAAGAATCATTGCCATGTCTAAGAAATAAGAGATTTTATCGACTTAACCCATTTCAAATCCATTTCACAACAAAAATTGCTTTAAGCAATCAAACCAAGCCCTAGGGCTTACTTCAAACCATACAAAGTCTTTTGCAATTTGAGGAAGGGAGGGTGTTGTCCTGACGAACGGATGGTGACGGTGACGTCGCAAGCACCCACGAACTCATCTGGGTAGAGTCCATGGAACTGAGGCTCGTGGATGAACTCGAGGAAAGTCACGAGCATCCAAAGCTCGCGGACGAATCCGTCATGATCCTAAAGGTACCCATGCACGTGATAATAGGTGGATTGGTCCTGATCTTCCGCTAGGTAAGGATAACTTGGATTGGTGGAGAATCTCGACGTTGATGATCCAAGGCTCCAGTCCGACGGATCAAAACCTTACAATCTTAGGCTCTACTCCGACGGATCAAAACCTTACAATCTTACACCACCGTCTCTGTTGGTTAACAACCACGCAGGGCACGATTGACCTCGCCACGAAGACTGGTTCCTGCAAGCGAATCCAAGAACACAAGCAAGAACAGGAATAACACGAGTCGAATGCCAAATCACAAATGAACTATGATGAAGTGAGGTTTCACAAACGCCGTTGCAGCAGCCAATTGGTCCGGTGCATGAGGGGATCTAAACACGCGAGTGTAGATGCTGTTGGGGGAAAATATTGCATCCTTAGGGTTATTGCAGCAACAGGACGAAGGCAGGCAATTGAATCAAAGGTTTCCAGTGTGTATCTTCGGAGATGCATTGAAGCAAGTTCGAAGATATGATGACGGACTCTAGTTCGGAGTATATCTTAGAACTTAGGCTCTTCTGAGAGCTTCTTTGCCAGCTAAGATGGAAGACTTATCTTCTTTCTCATTAGATTAGTCTTTTACCATTTTAGCCCTATTAAGGGTACCGAATAGTTTCCACTATGTCGGTTGTAATAGAGGGGTAAAAGGGTCTTTTCCTTAATGTTTGGGCCTATAAATACCCCCCGTTTTACCCTGTAAAGAGGACCGAATACAAGTTATTCCATACACACTTTCGAACTATTCTAAGCTATTATCCTTTCGGAGGCTTGGAATAGTTTCCTTCACAAACACTTCATTTGTTAGTTTCTAATCTTCAGAAACCTGTTAGCGTAATCTTTTACGCCAACAGTTGGTGCCGTCCGTGGGGAACCTAGTCCAAAAAACTTCGTTCTCTACCAAGTTCTCAAACCATGCCTCCTAAGCAGAGTGCAGGTGCTAATCCTGTTCGGAGGTCCCCTCGGACCTCCGGAGCAAGATCTTCAGACACAGTTGAGGTCGGAGGACCTTTGACGTTTCCTCCACCTCAAACTCTGGAAGGGATTCCCCTTCCTCAAGCATACGGAGTTCCTCCGCCGACTCCATCTATACTTCGGCCAGCCGGAGTCCCTCTTCCACCTCAAGTTCCACTTCGAACTGATCCCTATAGTTCTCAAGACCCGAAAGATCCTTCCAGAGGAGATGAAGACGGTCTTGGTGATATGGCCGCTCAAATGGCCAGTCTCCAAGCTGAAGTAGCAAGGTGGCGGCAAGAAGCCACGAATAGGCTTCGTTCTCAAGCCACCCCAACCATTCCCGAAGTGCCCGAAGACGACGAACTTATTTATCCCGAAGCCCCGGAGAACGCTTCCTTCGACACCGAGTCTCTACTGCATCCTGAGTTGCAGAAAGTATGCTTCGACCCTAAGTTCAAAACTTCGAAGCTTTCCAAGTATGCCGGAGATGAAGATCCTGGAGAATTCGTCTGTTCTTATGCTCTAGCAATTGAAGCCAGTGGAGGAGTGCGGGACACTATGGCAAAATGTTTCCCCCTAGCTCTGCAAGGAGTTGCATTGCGGTGGTTCTGGTCTCTAAAGCCAGGATCAATCAGTTCATGGGGGCAGTTGAAGAAGAAGTTCGTGAGTAACTTTCAGGGTACCTTCGTACCCCCAATGTCAACAGGAAGTCTTTTCCAGGTGAAACAGCTCCCTGGAGAGACCTTAAGACAATATTTCAAGCGCTTCGCTCATACGAAGTCGCAAATTCGAGGGTTAACTACGTATTCAGTAGTTGACGCAGCTCGAGAGGGAGTTATTCATCCAAGCCTCCTTGATAAACTTCACCGAAAAAGCATATCTTCTGTTTCTCAGTTGATGTCTTATTTCGAAGAGTATGCAAGGTCAGAAGAGGGATGGCTTCAGAGAACTGCTGCAACCCCATCGATACTGCAAGAAGTTAAATTGGAAGTGAAAACTTCAGCACAGCCGCAAGGGCCTAGCTTCGAAGCTCAGCATGAGAGGCGTAGGGGGCAAAAGCATCCTTGTTCAGAAGTTCTGAACATTGCACCCCCGCAGAAGTTTGCCCAAAGAGCTCCGCAACCTTCAGGAAGCAAGACCAGCGGCTGGAGGCCGCCAGGGAAATCGGCTGGCAAAGGCCAGACCTTTTTCTGCTATATCCATGGTGAAAACCGGAGTCACGCAACTGATGCGTGCAAGGCTATACTTTCTCTGAGAGGAGAGTATTTGGAAAGAACTTTGGGTTGAGGCACTACTGACCGAGTTCCAGCTGAAGTGCGTCCGGAGCCTGTCCAGGCTGTGGCGCGGATAGCGAACTTCGATTCGGCAAGACGCCCTCCGGTGGTCAATATTATGCCACCTCCGAAGCAAGAAGAGGGGCAAGATCGAGGAAAAAGAGTAGTCCTCCCCATCTCCAGAGGAGGGACCCTCGGAAGTATGTCCAAGAGGCAAAGAAGAGAATATGTCAGAGAAGTGGGCCATATTGGAACCTCTTCGTCTGCAGCTGCTATGCCCGAATGGTCCCATGTGCCAATATCTTTTTCCACAGATGATGCAGCTGGTGTTAAATTTCCACATGCAGACCCACTTGTCATCACTACCGACATAGCAGGAACTGAGGTTCGAAGAGTGCTAATTGACGGAGGGAGCTCGGCGGATATTATTTTTGTCCAAGCCTTTGATCAACTCTGCATCTCCAGAAAGCATCTTCTCCCAGCAGTCCGTCCTTTACAAGGTTTTGCAAGACCCCCTCTTGATGCCCTCGGCCAAATTGGCCTGGAAGTTACTTTCGGAGAGGGGCCACTGGCCAGGACAGAGGAAGTGATCTTCGATGTTGTGGATGCTCCATATGCATACAATGTCATCTTCGGAAGAGGCATGTTGAATCAATTCGGAGCTGTGGTGCACCATAATTACTTATGTATGAAGATGCCCACACAGGCAGGAGTGCTCACTGTTTTCGGAGATCAGGCCATTGCGCGAAGAGCGGAGTATGGTCATGGCCCTCCTCTTGACCCGAGACAGGTGAACAGTGTGCAAGATAATTCGGAAATTTTTTTTGCTCCCAATGAATCTTCGAAGAAATCCTTCCCGAGACCAAGTCCCGAAGGAGAAGTTGCAACGAAGGTTATTGTCAAAGATGGAAAGGCATATTCATTTCAATTTTGTAAAGACTTGCCTACAGAAGTTGCTACTTCCTTAGAGAAAGTAGTCGAGGAGAATTTAGATGTCTTTGCTTGGTCTGATGAATACATCATCGGAGTCAGTCGGGACATTATTAAGCACAGTCTACTTGTGAACCCGAAGGCTCGGCCTGTTCGGCAAGGACTCCAGAAGTTGTCTATGGAGAGAGCTATCCTTGCTAAAGATGAAGTTGAAAAGTTGCTGAAGGCTGGGATTATCAGGGAAGTGGCTCATACGGAGTGGTTAGCCAACCCAGTCTTCGTTAAGAAGAAATCTTCCGGGAAGTGGCGCATGTGTATTGATTTTACATCCTTGAATAAAGCATGCCCCCGCGACCCCTACCCCATGCCCCGAATTGATCAATTGGTCGACTCCACTGCTGGTTCGGAGTTACTAAGCTTCCTCGACGCGTATTCCGGCTATCATCAAATCTGGTTAAAGCGCGAAGATGAAATCAAGACAAGCTTCGTAACTTCTTTAGGAGTCTTTTGTTATGTAAGAATGCCCTTTGGATTAAGAAATGCCGGGGCTACCTTTTCGAGGTTAATTGCTAAGGCTCTAGGTCATCAATTAGGCTATAATGTAGAGGCCTATATGGATGATATTGTAATAAAGAGTGCTTTAAAGCACCAACATAGCCTAGATTTAGCAGAAACATTCAATAGCCTTCGGGCATGTGGGATCCGTCTCAACCCCGAAAAATGTATCTTCGGGGCGCAGGCTGGAAAATTGTTAGGGTACCTAGTTTCAAGCAGAGGGATCGAAGCTAGCCCCACTCAGATAACTGCGTTGCAGAGGATGGCTCCCCCAGAGAATTTAAAGCAAGTGCAAAAGCTGACCGGTCGTCTTGCAGCACTTAGCAGATTCCTGGCAAGGTTTGTGGAGAGAAGTTTGCCCATTTTCAAAGCATTGAAAGGGTCCGAAGATTTTGCATGGACACCGGAGTGTCAAAAGAGCTTCGAAGATATTAAGAACTATCTCAGTAATCTTACTACACTCACGGTGCCTATTGCGGACGAAACCCTACTCCTCTACCTTGCAGCTACGGGCTCTGCTGTCAGTGCAGTCCTTGTCAGAGAGGTTGATTTCAACGGGAAGTTGGTACAGAATCCAGTTTATTTTGTGTCCGAAGCATTATCCGGAGCAAAAACAAGATATTCCGAGCTTGAGAAATTCGCTTATGCTCTGATAATGGCTTCGAGGAAACTAAGGCATTATTTCTTGGCGCATAATGTCATTGTACCAACTTCGTATCCTTTGGGAGATATGCTCCGAAGTAAGGATTCCACTGGAAGAATTGGGAAGTGGGATATTGAGTTAGCACCCTTCGGCATATCCTTTCTGGCAAGAACAGCAATTAAGTCGCAAGTATTGGCGGACTTCGTGGCAGAATGGACTCCCCCTGCAGCATGGGCTCCGGAGAAGCCAAATGAAGGGATTTGGACTATTTACTCTGATGGAGCTTTCCAAGCATCTGGAGCAGGTGTCGGAGCTGTGATAATTTTGCCTTCAGGGAAAAAGGCAATGTACTCTGCAAGACTCAACTTTAAGTCTACCAATAATATAGCGGAGTATGAGGGAATTTTATTGGGACTCCGAAAGGCACGTGCTCTAGGGGCTATAAGAGTTGTTATTAAAACAGATTCTCAGATTGTAGCAGGGCACGTAGACAAGAGTTTCCAAGTCCGACATCCGCAGCTTGCAAAGTACTTAGAAGAAATCTGAAAGATCGAAGCAGCATTTAAAGGGATTTCCATTTGGAGTATACCTAGAGCAGAAAATATACAAGCTGACATCTTAGCAAAAGCTACAGCCGGAGCTATCGACATACCCGAAGAAGCTTTTTATGAAGAACTCAGTATACCTTCGGTGCCACAAATTCCTGTTGCGGAAGTCCTTTTCATTCCAAGTATAGATTGGCGAAGTTCAATCATGGAAGTGTTGCAAGGAGAAGCAAATATGTCCGAAGGGCCACAACTTTCGAGGTTAAAGCTTAGAACTCGGAATTATCAAATAATCAATGGTATTTTATACAAGGCCGGAGTATGTTCCCCTCTGCTCCGATGTATATCTCAAGCCGAAGGTCAAGAAATTCTTCGAGAAATCCATGAAGGACTTTGCGGTAGCCATCTGGCCCCTCGAGCTTTGGCAGGAAAAACACTTCGCCAGGGGCTTTATTGGCCTACAATAGTAGCTGATGCAGAGAGCTTGGTCCGCACTTGCCAAGGATGTCAGTGGATGGGATGAAGGAGCCATCGCCCACCAACAGCTCTTCAAGTCATAGCTCCAGTATGGCCCATGGCCAGATGGGGCATGGATCTTATTGGTCCCTTCCCAGCTGCAAAAGGAAATTTGAAGTTCGCAGTGGTAGCAATTGCGTACTTTTCAAAGTGGGTCGAAGCAGGGCCCCTAACAGCTATCACTTCGAACAATGTACAGAAATTTTTCTGGAAGAATATCATTTGCTGGTTCGGAGTACCTAGACAACTCACAGTTGACAATGGAACACAATTCGACGCAGAACCTTTCAAGAAATTTTGTGAAGATCTAGGCATCCAGCTATGCTTTGCTGCAGTGCGGCACCCTCAGTCTAACGGAGCTGTAGAAAGAGCCAATGGTAACATTTTGTCAGGGCTAAATCGAAGGATAGTAGGATTGGCAAAAGGACTCTGGATCGAAGAACTTCCGAAGATTTTGTGGTCCATTCGGACCACTCAAACGAGGTCCACGGGTTTCACTCCATTCAGACTATTATTCGGAGATGAAGCTATGACACCAACAGAGCTCAAAGGAGGATCACTTCGCAGTACCGAACTGGAAATAGAAGGAGAAATACAAGCTTCGCTGGATTTAACAGAAGAGACAAGACTTCGAGCTGTGGCAAATTTGTCAAAGTATCAACAACAGACAAAGACTTGGTTCAACCCGAAGGTCAAGATTAATGAACTTAGGTCGGGTCATCTCGTTTTGCGAAGTATCATAGCACCAGGGAAATTAGGAAATAAATGGGAAGGTACATACTTAATTGTTCGCTCAGGGCGCCCTGGTTCTTTTAAGTTAGCTAATTTGGAAGGTGAAGAGTTAGCACATACATGACATGCGGAGCACATAAAGCGATACTTCGCATAGGGGCTCCTTGTAATCATTTATAAGCACTTTCCGAATTAATAAAGCATATGGTTCAGATAATGCCTACCCCTCATAAACTTCCCACTTCTGAGTGGACGCACTGGAATAGCGGAGTTGACCGAGAGGGAAGTGTCATTAATTTGAATCATATTTTCGGACTTCAGACCACTGGTCCGAAGTTTCTGACGTGGTGGGCTGACATAATCCGGAGTCCAAGCCACTGGCTTGTAGGCATCCGTAAAAGAACCCGAGACCACAAAATGCGGAGTCCAAGCCAACGGCTGGTACACATCCGTAAAAAGAGTCCAAGGAGACCAAATGATGTGGAGTCCAAGCCACCGGATTGTAGGCATCCGTAAAAAGAGTCCAAAGAGACCACTGCGAACTCCAAACCATTGGTTTGACAGAGTTCGCAAAAAGAGCCGAAGGAGGCCAAAACAAAACAGAGTTTGAGCCAAGAGCTTCGAATGTCTGTTAAAAAAGTCCAAAGTGACAAATCATTTAGGACGCTAAAGTGTCCGGAAAGTTGTCCAAAGTGATTTCTTTCAAAATATAAGGTACTAAGTTACCAATCTTCAGACTACAAATAGTCAAAGACATTTTATAAGATTTTAATCAATCTTTAAATGGCTGAGGGGCTCCAAACCCCAAATTGTACTCCTAAGTTTTTCTTTGCGCCTAACCATCTTTGAATACAGTTCGAAGTTGCTTACGCCCAAAGAGGGGCTAGTAAATAGGGAGACAATTTTAAATCGATATTTATTATTCGAACAAATATGATTACATCATGAAAAATCGGTATCTATACCAAGAAGGAATCGAAGACCCCTTCGATTTCTAGAGCTAAGGTTGGAACGACTAGTTCCAAAGCCGGGAGTTCTAAAAACTTTGCGTTTAACTCTCCTACCTCCCTTCGAAGCTCTAAAGTCTTTCTGTTCTTGTTGAAGCTCAGCCCAAGTTCGAAGTCGTTTGGGGCTCCTTTCCCAGCTTCCAAGTTCTTCAGGCTTTTTACCTTGAGCTTCATCTTCATCTTCAGACCATACAATGTCTTCAGAAGATGAAGTTTCCAAGTTAACTTTTTCTTCCTCTTTAATACAAGACAGTATGTCTTTGCTTACTTCGGGCGTAATCGCTCCGGAGCTATCCCGAGGAACTAAAAATCGAGTGCGCTTGTGAAGTTTTAAGATATCGAAGGTAGCCCATAGTAAGCGGAGTTCGTCGTTAACGTCTAACACTTCGACATCTTCCCTATGAGGCAAAGCCTAAAAAAACAGGATA